>PVJS01000563.1:0-124339 GCA_004027185.1 Glis glis | reverse complement strand
CCCTGCGTTCAACCCCCGGTACCGCAAAAAAAAAAAAAAAGAAAACAAATTATTGTTAGAACTATTAGATCCCTCAAATAGCTTTATCTTAAAGACATTATCTTAAAGACATAATGTCTTAAAGACATTATGAAGTCTAGGGAAGCCATATACCTGAGTGCACAGTATATGAATCTATTTACACAGAAATCTTAAACCGACACAACTAATCAACCAGGATCAAAATAAGATTAGTGGTTTCCTGAGACTAATGGGGGATTGACTGTTGATAGGGAACTAAAGAACTTTCTTGGAATATGTAAATGTTTCATATTCCAATTTTGATGGTGTTTATACGGATGTGTCCATTTGTCAAAAATCCTTGACTTTAAAATGAGTTAAATTGCCTGTGTGTAATTTTACCTGAGTTGGTACTGAAAAATGATTGTTAGGTTTTTCATGTAACCCTTTGCTGTGTCCTGTAAAGGGAGAAGAAAACAGTCCCTTTACCATGGACATGAAGAATACACAGCAGGAAGAGCGACAGAACACAGTGGCTGTCCTCTGCAGACTGGAGATGTTCAATGGGAGTTGGAGTATCCTAGGGTGACACAACAAGTAGAGGCACTTAGATATCAGAGCTAAGATCTGTCTGGTTACCACAATATATAGCATGACTGTCCTGTAACAAGAATGACATCCTGGAGGATTCTCAGAGAATCTCTGGAGGTTGCTAACTGATTGTGCAAGGCCTCGGATTAAAGAAAAGATGGCTATATCAACATGTATTACTCAATCTTGTATAACAGTTACAACTGAAACCTGCAAGTCAAGTAAACAAAGCTCAAAATGGGGTTCCTAAAGTATAGCATCACAGGTTTTCTTCTACTGTGCTCACAAATGACGGGGACAGTAACTGCAATGATATCACCAGTGTCAGCGAGTCCCTCAGTTTAAAATTTTAAATGAAGCCAGGCATGGTGGTGCACGCTTGTAATCCCAGTACTTGGGAGGGTGACACCAGAGGATCCAGGTTTGCGGCCAGCCTCAGCTACTTAGTGAGGCGTCCACAACTTAGTGAGACCCTGTTTCAAAATAAAGAATAAAAACTAGGGTTGGGGGTGTAGCTCAGAGGGAGAATGCCCCTGGGTTCAATCCCCAGTGCTGCCAAAATAAGAAAAATAAAAAAATAAAAATTTTTAAATGAACACTGTGGAAGGGACATTCTTAGAAATCTGGGAAATTACACAACAAATATATAAAGGAAATCTTGGTAGGCCAATGTTTAAGCTCTGCCATTTAAGTCTACCACCATAGTCTAGAGAGACAGATATGGTATTATTGTTCTGAGGATCAGGCTTTTGTACTAATTCCTGAGGACATGCATACAAGTCTTTAGCACAGAGTGCAATGTTACTGGACGTCAGATAGTAGAACTTTCGTCCAAATCTCATCTCATGGTAGGCTTAGTGGGACACAATTCTATCTTGAGATTATTTTCTCAGTTTCTGAGTGGAAAATTCCATTAAGGAATAACCATTTCTAACAACAAACCAATCTTCACATAAGCTCCCTAACTCATGAATAAGGGCTACTCTGGCAAAAAAAAAAAAAAAAAAAAAATGTAGGGAGGACTAACATTAATCTTTTGAAGGATCCTCCTTTTTAAAAAATTCTAAACCCAAATCAACCAATTAACCTTCCTGTTTGGCATGAGTAGAAATAGACAAATCGTGGAGAATAGCAGTGAATTATAAGTTTAAAAAGATTGTGATTTCAATTGCAATTGCTCATCAAAATGATGGCCACCTTTGTTTTTCTATCCTAAGAATGAATATACATTCTATCCTATGAATGAATATACAATGTATCCTAAGAATGAATATACATTATATATATATATATATGTGTGTGTGTGTGTGTGTGTATATATATATATATATATATATATATATATATATATATATACCTCTCCATGCAGGCAAAAGGAATATTTCTGATTTCTTCAACTTCATATTTTATTGCCACTAAAATGGTTAGTTCTACACATATTCCTGGAGCTTCATGAAATGTGAAAGCAGATGCCTTGTCTCTTCTTTGTCTCCACTTCAAAGTACAGTACCTGGCACACAGTGAATAGTCATTTAGGCCTTAATAAATTGAATTGTTGAACAAATCCAGGAAAACTATGTCATTTGCAGGAAAATGTATAAAACTAGAGAATATTGTGCTAAGTGAGATCAGCCGGCCTCAGAAAGCCAGGGGTTGAATTGTTTTTCTCCTTTGTGGAAGCTAGAGAGAAAACAAGAAACAAAAAGGACTTTAGGTAATTGAGGAAAGTGATGAACAGAAGAGTAGAAGTGGATAGGGGGAGGAAGGTGGAGAGAGGAAAAGGAAGAACTGTGAAAAAAATAATTGAAATGATGCTGTGCCCACACGTGAATGTATCACTACTAATGTCACTATTATGTATGGGGAAGCGTGGGTAGGGAAACACACCAAGACCTGTATGCACATTTGTTTGTATGACTTTGAACCTCACTAACATGTAATAATTGCAATGCACCAATAAAAGTACATATAAAAATGTGATCTCATTAGAACAAACCAATTAAATATCTGGCACTTGAGTACGCAACTATTACTATTAGTGAATGTTTGCCCTGTAGTCTAATAGCAGAAAATTTAAAAAGCTATACTTTTCACTTAATAAGTACACATCTCCACAAAATTCAACATCTTTTCATGATAAGTACACACTCATTAAATGAAAAGGGAACTCCTTCGACATAATAAAATGCATCTCTGAAAAGCAGACACCTAAAATCATATATAATGGTAAAAGACTGGGAGCTTTCTATCTGATTAGATGCAAGACAAGGATGTCTGCACCTGCCATTTCAATGCAACATTGTGCTTGACCTTTTAGCCAGGGAAATTAGGCAAGAAAATAAAAGACGTCCAGATTGGGAAGTAAGAAGAAAAAGTATTGTGATTTTCAGGTGCCATGATCTTTATATGTAGAAAATATTAAATAATTCATAAAAATTATCATGGCTAAAAACCTAGCTTAGCAAGGTTGCAGGATTCAACATGAATATATAAAAATTTTGTCTGTTATTAGCCACTCTCTCTGTTTTTAGTTACTATTTGCGTGGATTTTTTCCATCCATTTACTTTCAATCTATTTATGCATTTCAATCAAAAGTATATCTCTTGTAGAAAGCATATAGTTAGAGCATGTCTCTTAAATTCATTCTGCCAATTTCTTCTTCTAATTGAAGAGTTCAATCAATTTACTTTTGATATATTTGTTGATAAGATACAATTTATCTCTGCAATTTTGTTTTCCATATCATCTGTCTTTTTTGTCTTCCTAGATTTCCATTCCTGCCTTCTTAATCATATCATTTTAGTTCCCTTTTCATTATTTTACTGTATTTTTGAGCTGTTTTCTTAGTGACTGTCCTGGGAATTACAAATTCAGGTAAATACCAATATAGTTTCATTAGTACAGAAAAACTTTGCTCTACCTAGCTATTTTTTGAGTTGTTATTGTTATATAAATTACATCTTGATATATGTCCATCAGTGCATATTTGTAATT
This sequence comes from Glis glis, assembly GCA_004027185.1. NCBI lineage: Eukaryota > Metazoa > Chordata > Mammalia > Rodentia > Gliridae > Glis > Glis glis. Next base: position 120,753 of record PVJS01000563.1, on the reverse strand, counting down.
ATTGCTTAATGCAGCAATATTTTAAATAAAATAGAAAAAAGAATTACAAGCAGAAAATACATTTACATAGTTTTTTATATATACCTATGTAGTTATGTTTACCAGTGCACTTTATTTCTTACAACTTATTTATTGCCTACAGTCTTTTCATTTTGGCCTGGACTTCCTTTAGTATTTCTTGTAGAAAAGGTTTGCTAGCAATTGATATTCTCAGTCTTTGTTTATCTGAGATTTCAACATCACATTTGAAGGATATATTTGCTGGGTATAGAAATCATGATTGTCAACACTTTGAACATGTCATTCCACTGCTTTCTGGCTTCTGTGATTTCTGGTAAGAAATCAGCTGTAAATCATAGTAAGGATCTCTTACACTTGCAGTATCATTTCTTTCTTGCTGATTTCACAATTTCCTCTTTGTTTTGGTTTTCAATAGTTTGATTGTGATGTGCTCTGAGGTGAATCTCTACCAAGAGTATGTGGATGCATGTTTGTGTCACACTGAACCTCACTATAAGGTATAATTGCAATGTACTAATGAAGTTATTTTTAAAAAGATAAATCCTTTTGAATTTATTCTGTTGGAGTTTGTTGAGCTCTGATGTGTCAAGCTCAGAGATATATATTCATGTAGACTTTCTATCACCAAAGTTGGAAGTTTCCAGCCATTATTTCTTCAAATATTGGTTCTATGTCTTTTTATCTCTTTATTCCTGTAACTTATTGTACACCTAGTGGTGTCAGTACACCTAGTGGTGTTCTGAGACTCTGTTCATGTTTCTTCCTTTTTTTTTTTCTTTTGTGGTACTGGGGATTGAACCCATGGGCTTTCTACCTCTGAGCTCCACCCCCAGTCCTATTTTTTATTCTTTATTTTGAAATAGGGTCTCACTAAGTTGCAGAGGGCCTCACTAAACAGCTGAAGCTGGCAGTGAACATGCAATCCTCCAGTCTCAGCCTCCCAAGTACTGGGATTACAAGCATGCGCCACCACGTCCGGCCTTTTTTTTCTGTTCTGCAAATCAGAAAACCTCAAGTGACCTGTTTTCAAGTTCTCTAATTCTGATTTCTACCTGTCAAATCTGATGTTGAGTACCTCGAGTAGATTTTTCATTTTACTTATTTTCTGTAGAGCTTCCAGTTTTATAATTTCTGCCTATTTACTGATATTCATTATTTGGTTAGAATAATTCTCACTCCCCTTTAGTTCTTGAGATAGTGCTTCTTTTGATTCTTTCAATATTTAAAATGACTTATTTAAAGTCTTTAATGAGTTCAGCATCTAGGCTTTCTCAGGAACAGTTTCTTTTGACTGCTTTTTCCAGTGTGTGGGCTATACTTACTTGTTTCTTTTCATGCCTCCTATTTTTTTAGTCAAAAACTGGACATTTTAAAAAATAAAAATTTCGGGAGTCAGATTCTACTCCTTCCCTGAGGTTTGTGCTATTTGTTATCACTTGCTGTTTTAATGACCTTTCTGAACTAATTATGTAAAATCTGTCTTCTTTCTTACTTGTAATCATTGAATTATCTGTCCATTTGGCTTAGTGATCCGCTAGCAATTGGACAGAGATATTTCTAAATGCCTAGAAATAATTATGCCTCCCAGTTTTTGCCAAGATACTCTATGTGTGTGTTGGGGAATGACTTCAACACCCATCCAGGCAGTTTATAACTCTGCCTTAGCCTTCACTTCCTATTTTATGCAAAGTTTAGAGGTTAGTCAGAGGTGAGATCTAGGTATTTTCCTTGTTCTAGCTATGCTTACAGCCCTCAACATGTGCACAACCCTACATATATGCATTGACTTATAGATTTCCATAAGTACATTACATCTTTTCAAAGTTTCTTATAGACATTTCCTCCCCTAGCATTTTTTTCTTAAGTTTTTTGGTTAGCCCATCCCCCCCCATATACCACCTCAGGCAAACACAATATTAAACAATTTCCTCCCACTTTTTGGACAAATGCCCCTGGAGAAAAGGCTGTCCATACCAAGGGAGCTGTGATTGCAAGTTTTTCTTTTCTGAGGCTTACAAAGAGTCGGGCAGGGGAATGGTAAGAGGGAAAGTTAAAATATCCACAAATTTCACTTTCCTTACCAAAATTAGGCAATTTTTCTTGACTAAAACTAAATTTTTGAAGACTGATGAAAGTCTGTTTTAAATCTCCAGGTTTGTGAAAAAGTTGAATTTCACTTATTTTTTGTCAGTGTTTTCATTGTCTTCATGAACAAGCGTATATTTGGAAGTCCTTACTCTGCCATTTCACCAAAGTCCTTTCTCCAGCCCCACTTTGATACACATTCTTTTTATTTGTCTATCTGAATAAAAGTTTTTGCTTATCTGAGGAATGTTGATTTCCTACCCCTGGTACTAATAAATGTCCATGTATATCTATGCATGCATGCAGTTTTGTACAAATAGCCTCAAAAGGAGGCATGTTATTTCCAAAACCCTCTAATAATCATGGGTACACACACAAATGTGATCCCCTCCCATCATACAATTTCTACTGTTCCCCAACACTGATGAATTTCTGTCCTTCCCTGAATATAAGCTGGATGGCCTCCAATTAGGCATGAGCAAAACAAATAGGAGCTAAAGTGTGACAGTTATAGAAATTTCCTGCAATGATAATGACACAACCACTTCATGTCACCATCCTTCAACCTTCACCAGGTACTCTGGCCTTCAGTAGTTGAAGAGAAAATAAATGGAAATGTGACAAGGCTCCCTTCATATTATACATCTAGTCCCCTTTAGGTAGGAAATAGAAAATGAAGGTTTAGAATTCAATTTAAGATACCCAGAGTAGCTTCTGATGTGGCCTGTATGTTTTCCTATCACTCAACTCTTGATCTGCCCAACACTGATTCTTCAACTTAAGACTTCACTGAAAACCTAGGGAAACTTCCTTTATGCAAGATATAGATTACACTCCTAGTGTTGGGCCAATTTTAGTTATGCTAATTACTAACCAAGAAAAGGTGTTAAACATTGAAATACACAGGTGAAAAAAAGTAGTGCCTATTTACATCAAACATACCTGTCAAGTGTTATTCTTTTTGAAGCAGCATGATGTTATTCTACAACAAGGAGTGGGAAGCTTCTATGCAGTGTTGTGTATTTGTAAGATGAGGCACATTTGGAGTTTTCTTTTCTAGCAACAACTCTAGAATGCCCTTGACCAGAGCTTATAAAACATACCAGTGAAGGCCGCTGGATCTGGATTCAGCCTGCCAGCATCTCAGTAGCATTCACTTTAAACAGAATAATAACTTTGGGGACTACACAGTATTCATGCAACTGAAAACAACATATGGCCTTCAATAAAGTGAAAGGTACACTAGGAAAGGCCAGCTCTCAAAAATGTTTTTGAGTAGTAGGGGTAGAATTAAATTCATTGTTATTTTCCTAATACAAAAAAAGAAGAAGAGATTTTTATCTGTCTATTTTTATCCTAAGAAATTCATGAAGGGAAAACTTACATGGCTGCCCCTTCTCCCACCCAAGAAGATAATGCTCAGAATACACCTTAAAACAAAGCATAAAGGATAATTATTTGATGAGGAGGAAAGCAAAATATTTAAGGTCTATTCTGAAATGTCTGTCAACATTCTCACTGATTCAATCCAAAACGACTAGCCACACAACGTAGAGGAAGAAAGATTTATTTGCTCACAGCTTTTTGGAGATTCTGGGTTTAGCGCATGTGAGGCCAGGGTCTGAATCTCAGGGCATGGCAATGGGAAGCGGGGAGAGAGAGAGAGCGAGAAAGAGAGAGAGAAGGAGAGAGAGAACACAAAGCCCCACTCTCACATTGTGGAGGCCGGAAGCAGAGAGAGGAAGAGAACAAAGCTCTGCTCTCATATCATGGAGGCTGGAAGCAAGAGAGAGCAAACAAGGGGATTCAAAGACACAAGCACAATCCCTAAGGTCACACCCCCAGGGACCCACCTTCTCCAGCCACAACCTACCCGCCTATGTTACCACCCAGATAAATCCATTACAATAGATTTATCTACTGATGAGATTACAAACCTCATGAATTAACTATATCAACCCTGAGTTCTTCATGGGACAGTCTATATATGACAATAACAAGAAGTATAGGAATCCAATACATGCAGGTTTGTGCTCACAAACCCGTACCTGTTATTTGAAGTTTTATACAGCCAACATCTGTATCCTGTCACAAGACCCATCTCTTTTTCAGTACTGGAAATGGAAGCCAAGAGTACTCTACCTCTGAGCTACATCCCAGTCCCCCTTTTTATTTGTTTATTTATTTGTTTGTTTTGTTTTATTTTTAATTTGGTACTGGAGGTTGAACCCAGGGACATTTTACTCCCAGACGTTTAAATATCTTTATTTTGAAACAGGGTCTCTCTAGGTTGCTGAGGATCTCTCTAAGTTGCCGAGGCTGACCTTGAAATGGCCATTCTTCCATCTCTGCCTCCCAAGTACTGGGGTTTCAGGCATGTGCCACCATACTTAGCTAGGACCTATCTTAAAAACTTGTGAAATCATGCTTTAAAAATGTATTTCTCATATATTTATTGGCTATTTGTATTTCATCATTTGAGAATGTTCAGTTTGCCCACTTTTGATTGGTATATATGTTTTTGATTGTTATGTTTTTTAAGTTCTTTGTATATTCTAGATATTAGTCCTCTATCAGAGGAGTAGCTGGCCATGATTTTCTCCCATTTGGAAGGCTCACTTTTCAGACTACTTGTTGTTTCCTTTGCTGCACAGAAACTATTTAATTTCACGCCATCTCATCTATTGATCCTTTTATTTCCTGAGCTTTGTATGATGTATGGTTACAACGCACCAATAAAAGTATATTTTAAAAGTATCTATCAAAAAAGTATTTCTTATTTGTGCTATACTCAACCTTAAAGTTGTGGCAATCAGCACATATCATTTGCCCAGAAGGTTAAATGTCTCTCTCGCTTTCTTCTTTCTGAAAATTTTTGTAATGTTTTTCTGTAAAAATCATTTACATTTAAAATGTAACATGGGGCTGTGAAATGTCGTCATGGAAACCATGACAGTAGGGGGAAAAAAGATTTGAGGATTTAGTGAGTGTTTTTGATTTTTCAAATACAATAGTTCCCTTAGCAAAGTCAGTTGTACCATATGGAGAACGGCGTGTGGTAATTTTCTAAGCTTGCAAATAGAATTCTGCAAAATGTGATCAACTGCTAAGTCAGTGCACTCCAAGTGAGCCCAGTCTCCACTCTTGCTCACCAATCCCAGGGGAATTAGATGGTAACACTTTACATATTGCAAACAAATAAACAACACTCTTAGTATTTAATTTATAAAAGCAAACACAGAATTATAGTTCACCAAAATCATTTAACATAAAAAGTAAAAACGCAGTTGGTTTCAGAAAGTCATAGAAATCTTTGCCAACTCATTGTTGATCAACTATCTGGAACTCTAAACTGACCTGAGATTCAGTTTCTGCCCTCTCTCCACTATACATAACCCATAATATTGACAGTTTTCTCTTGAGGTAAGAATTTTCTGTGCCATAATTCTTTAAATGTAAGTCAGTCTTTGCTACAAAGTAAATAATCACAAAATCTCATTTACATAAGAAAGAGCATTTATTTCTTTCTCATCCACCTGCAAGTTGGCTGAGGCAGGTCTGCTTTAGGCTGCAGATCTGTGGGTTGAAGCCACTCTGTTTCATGCACCTAACCCTGGATCCCAGGCTGGAGGGCTAGCAGCTATCCCAGCAGGTCTTCCCAGGGCAAGGACCCAAATGCAAAGGATAAACCCAACATGAAAATGCATTCCAAGCCTCTACTTGCATCACATTTCCTAATATCTTATTGACCAAAGTTAGAGTCAAGCCCAACAGCAATGGGAAGTTAGACATACTTTTTCCATGGAAGTAGGGTGATAGAGTAAATATATACTTAACAATAAAAATTTTTATTGAGAAAATTTATTTGAGAAGCCACTTTGGTTCTCAAATATTCTGTTTTGTCATATGCAAAATAAATTCACCTCATTTCATCCCTAGAATCACAGCTTCAAATTCAAAATCCAAGAGCTTATGATCTACATCTGGTTTGGATACAACTCTTTTTAAAGCCCATGGGAGAAATATGGGCCTTTCTGCACAAGAATGTTCACTGGGAAGCTGTATCTGTAGAATCATATGAGTTGAGACAAGATGATTGGCTTTGCCCTCTACTGGAGGACCATAAACAACAAAATTATGGCCACATGTCTTGATAAGACCCAGGTTCTGCTCCCTGAGAACAGCTCCCACTCCACTGTCTCTACCATCAGAAGCAAAGTTAGTCACATAGTCAAGCCCAACATCAATGGGTGAGCAAGATAATCTCCCATGGAGGTGAGAGGAGGAGGGAAGAAAGTGAATATTTGCCCAAGGTACCATAATATCTACCTCTGTATTTATCATTTCTGTTCATTTAGATTACATGGATGTTTCTGGAAAAATAATAATATGCATGTGCTGAGTTTTGGCAGGACTGAGAAACAAGTAAAAATTTCAGTGGCTCCAACCTCTATAACATTTATCCTTTTCCATGGCTTATGAGCACTTAATCATACTCATCACTATTTTGGGAATGTTATTACTTTCCATTTCTCCCATCAAAGTCTTTTCCAGATTCTGAATGCCAGCTGAAGTTTTTAATATAGACAATATTTATGAAGTCTTAAAAACAAAGAAAAATTATAAAAGTATCATTTTAGAGTTGAAATTGAGTGATAAAAAAGTCCTCTAGGGGTTCTCTAAAATCAAACCAGAAAGCTAGTAAATGTCATTCCTCTGAACACATTCTCCAACCTTTTGAACTCTGATAGCAACAGGTATTACTAAAGACAACATGGTGAATGATAAGTTTAATTTAGCTTATAGAGTATGCTGTGATATTATTTGTTCGAGCCATGGTCATTAAGTCAACAGCTCTCACAACAAATAAGACTATTTCCTTGCACCAAGATTCACAAAGGGGGATTCACATAACACTAGATACAAACTTATCCCTCAGGGCAAGCCATTCTGCAGCAGGTAATGATCAGGGACTTGATACTTGGTTTCAGGAATACTAATCAAAAGACTTGCCAACCAAACAAGACAGATTAGATTATGAATTTTAAGCTAGTGACCATTTCCAATCAATATAAAAGGTCATTGAAACCCCACAAGTTTAAGAACTTGATCAAAAACAAGTTTGTTTGAAAACTATGATTAAAATCAAGATTTTCAGGTCATTGTTTTGCCTCCTATATGGACAATGTACCTACATACTGGTCATAACACATCTCTGTGTAAGAAATGTTGAAAAATAAAACAAAACAAAATAAAATCCTTGGCTTTTACACCATTTATTTTCTTTTAATTGTGAGTATTGTGTGTATTTACTTGTTCATCTTCCTATAATGAACAAGTAAAGTGAAGTCACATGGTTTGGCACGCATGTTTGCAAGTGTGTGTTACTATCAAAATCTCAATATTTGCCCTACATTTCATTTTAATTGTACAGGTATTATACCTAAAGTCTACTATTGAAAGAAAAAATACTATTCTTAGCAGTACGGATACCAGTAAACACCTGAAACCTGCTTACTTATCACTTATTTACTTATTAATTATTACTATGTCTAATATTAGTCTTACGCTCACTTGAGGTTTCCAGATAACAATAATGTAAATAACAACAATATTTACTCTAAGGCATATTCCTAGAAATGAACAAATAAAGTCTTGGTTTTAAATATTCATATTTACAAGTATGATGGGCAGAGTCAGAGCAGAGACTGATGAGAACATGCTAGATGAGTTTGGGCAGGGGGAATGATTTGGTTATCATGACAGCACCGTAGTGTCCTACAGTGGGAGAAAGATCAGAGGGAAATAAGAGATAAACTATTCTTTGAATGCTAGGTTGGCAAGTTTAGGCTTTACCTCACAAAGCTGTTTTATTATTTATTTATTTATTTATTTTGCCATACTGGGGATGGAACCCAGGGGCATTCTACCTCCGAGCTATACCCCCAGCCCTATTTTTTATTCTTTATTTTGAAACAGGGTCTCACTAAGTTGCAGAGGGCCTCACTAAGTAGCTGAGGCTGGCTGCGAACCTGCGATCCTTCTGACTCAGCCTCCCCAAGTACTGGGATTACAAGCATGCACCACCACACCCAGCTACAAAGATGTTTTTAAAGCAGGAAAATCACATGATTCACATTTCACAAAGATCTCCCTGGCAGAGAGAAGGATGACTTGGAAGGAGCTGAACCTAGAGGCCAGGACACCTAGAGGACAGTCACTAAACTCTAGAGAAACTTAAAGCACCCAAAAATGCTTAGAGATAACAATGCATCAATAATGACCCTTCTAGTTTTTAATAAAATGTAAGAAATATGGAGAAAAATATAAATATAATGTTGTTTATCCACCACATAAGAAATAATAAATCTACAAATATAAATAAATCCGACTATATAATATTCCCAAAAACTTATTCTTACTCCTTGCTCAGAGGCTAACTCTATCCTGAATCTAGTCTTTACCCACATTCTATTTTTTCTCTTCCTCTTATCCATTTCCTTGTTTGCTGTCACCATTATTATTGCTCATTCAAGCAATATTCACTTGGTAAATAACAACTTTAAATATTTACTTATAGTAGGTCTGTGTTCCAGAGTAAGTTTCTAATTGTTCTCTTCCTCCTCTATAAATTGGGCTCTCACACTATGGTCATAACCACCTTCTTCTTCACATGGCATAAAACATTTTACCTGTTGAACATTTGTTTAACACCAGTCCTTTAATGGTATGGCTAACTCCCTGTAAAGGCTTAGTAAATATTTGCTGAATGAGTGGATAAAGGGCTCTATTCCTCTTCCCAAGAGCATCCAGAATAAGAGGGAGAAGGACACAACAACCATTTGATAAGTGATGTCGAAGGGAAGAAAAAAGGGATATAGGAATACAAACCCAGATATCCCATGATATGTGGGTTCATGCATGGTGTATCAAAATCCTGTCACTTGATCTGATGACTTGTCACTTTAACATTTGCAGACTATCACCATTCCTACACTTCCGTTAGGCACAGACATGAAGAAAATGTGCTTATTCGTCAATATCAGGACTCACTGGAAGGTATTCTAGACAATGTTTACTTCCCCATAATGGTAGTGGAGAGGAAACTCCAGTTCAATACCAGGTATCAATTCAGACCCCATATTGATCAATTCCTAGAAGCCCTGTCCACTCAAGGGCCACTCCAAAGAGATTTCCTTCTCTTCCCACTTCCAACAGTGGGGACCTACGATGAATACAGGACAAGGAGAACTACTTCCTCCTCATAGACATCAATAATCACAGCAATCATAGCAATGCTAATGATGACTAGCACATATTGAGCACTTGCTATGTGATAGGTAAATGAAACATCACATACGTAGCTGTCATGGTCTGGATCTGGAATGTCCCCCAAAGCCTCATGTGTTGAAGGCTTGGTCCCCCATGCAGCAATATCAGAGATGGGACTTTTAGGAAATGATTGGATCATGATGGCTCCTACCTCATCAGCGGATTAATCCCCTGGATGGATTAATTATGAGAAGAATGAACTACTGGGAGAAGGTTGAAACTGTAGGCAGGTGGGTCATGGCTGGAAGTAGTCTTGCTCAGAACAACAAGCAATTGGCCCTCATCAGTGGGAGAAACCAGGGGATCCCCATTGGTCCTTGCTGGCCAGTACCATTGGAGAGGGCCCTTAGGGACTGTATGCATCTTTCCCCTTCCTCTCTGTCTCTCTCTCTCTCACTCACTGCCTTCCAGCTGCCATGAGCTGAGCAGCTTCCCTCTGCCACGCCCTTCCACCATGATGTCTCTGCCACAGAGCCAGCAAACCACAGACTGAAACCTCTGAAACTGTGAGCCAAAATAAATCTTTCCTCCTCTAAGTTGTTTTTCTCAGGTATTAGTCACAGCAACAAAAAGCTAACACATACCTCATGTAAACTTTATTCATTCTCTTAAACATTAGTCTCATTTTTGCCCCCAATATTTCCCTGAAAGTTTTCCAGCTGGCCCCGAAGAATGTTAAGTAATCTACCCAAGAACACAGTCAAAAATTTTATCTGTTTGGGCATGGTGGTGCCTGCCTGTAATCCCAGTACTTGGAGGCTGAGACAGGAGGATCACAGGTTGGAGGCCAGCCCTGGCCACTTAGTGAGACCCTGTTTCAAAATAAAGTAGGGCTGGGGATGTAGCTCAGAGGTAGAGTGCTCTTGTGTTTAATCCCCAGTACCACAAGAAAAAAAAAAAGCAGCTTATCTGAAAGCTACTGACTCTTTAGGAAAATTACAGTTACAGTCATGAAAATAAGCTTTGGTGCCATTAACAATGAATTATTGACAAAACAGTAGTAGTGGTAATAATAATAATAGCACAGTAACTGAAAATGGCATAGCCTGGGCAGAAAGAGATGCTGGATAAAGAAAGCATCATAGAAAGCAAGTGCAAGGACTAGATCGGTAGTGTTGCTCCTCTGTTAAACAGACATCTGAGAACAGGGTAAGGACTCACCTTCTCTTCCTAGCCACACCACGCTGTAGTTTCACTTTGCCTGAGGCGGCAGGGCCCCTGCTGTAGTTTGTGTTAGTAACAGAGAGTTATTTCCATGGTTCCCTTATGGTTTCTAGAGACAATAATATATATTTTTAAAGCTTGGCTGATTTTATTCATGGAATCCACCCAAAGCTGACACATTAAAAGTGGCATAAGTCCATATTTTATAAAGTGTATCAACATCTCACAATTATGAAGCACTAAATTGTAGACTAGAGAGGTTCTTTTTAAAATGGTACACATCTACAACAGTCCTGCTGAGAACAACAAGTCGTTGGCCCTCATTGGTGGGAGAAACCAAGGGATCCCTGTTGGTCCTTTCTGACTGGTCCCACAGAGGTCCCCCGGGACAGCACAGTAGCAGGGTGGTGAATGCCCCCACCCTAGGTACTAATGCTGTTGGATGGCAGTGACTGCAGACAGCAAGGCCCTGGTGCAGGAGAGGCAGATATAAGTTTTTAGGTTGAAATGTGATCCATTCTTCAGGACAGAATTATTTACTCTTTCAGGTAGCACCTTTCCAAGAAAAAAAACTTCCACAGAAAGCATAGTATTGAAGCTGGATTTTGAAGGAAAAATAAGAATTCAGCAGGTGGGGAAGCGGGCGCAGTCTCAACAGATGCAAAAACATAAAGGCATGGAATGTTCTCAGCCTGTATGGAGATGAATCATGAGGTATATATGCATTTTTATGTGAGATCATACTATTCACCAGTTTTGCATGGGGATTTTTCTTCAATATTACAATTGGATTATATTTAAATTATTGAAAATAGCTTTTTGGAAATGATAATGCTATTATGTAGTGGGGCCCTAATTTGTTTAACCATTCATTTATTGTTAGTCATTTAGGTTTTTCTCCAACCTTTCTATATTATAAACAAGGCTGCAGAGAATATCATTGTGTATCAATTTCCATCTGATTTTATGATTATTTAATATATAGTCCCATAAGTGTAATTGTTGAGCAAAAGAGAACAGAAATCTATGAGATTCAATAATGACAAACTGCTTTCCAAAAAGTTTGTATCTTGGACTTTGCATCTGGCTTTATGACAAACTGTTTCACTGAGCCATTTCCATGTTTGGGTACCAGCTTTTATCAAAACTTTCTTTCTTTTTTTTTTTTTTTTTGCGGTACCGGGGATTGAACCCAGGGGCATTCTACCTCCGCGCTACACCCCTGGCCCTATTTTTTATACTTTATTTTGAAACCGGGTCTCACGAAGTTGCGGAGGGCTTCACTAAGTAGAGAGAGAGAGAGAGACAGGGAGACAGAGAGAGAGATAGAGAGAGAGAGAGAGAGAGCGAGCTGAGGCTGGCCACAAACCCGGATCCTCTGGTCTCCGCCTCCCAAAGTACTGGGATTACAAGCGTGCGCCACCATGCCCGGCTATCACAACTTTCTAATGTGACTGAGGTCAATTGGTGTGCCATCTTCTTTCCAGTTTCAAATGGTCTTTGAGCATTTCCTATTGTGCACTGTTCATAGTCCACCCTTCCACTTTTGAAAAAGCTGCTCCGACAGGGAGCAGATTAATTTCTGCATTGCTTCTATCTACAGAGTCCAGGGAGAAGACAGAGTTCTGCCTAACATTTTGATCTCACCTAAGAGGGACCGGGGAGGAAGGGAGCAGGGACATAAATTTCCAAACTCCTACCTCATGTTTCAGTCACTAAAGGCTTCTAGGTCCTTTGTTTAGTGAGTCCCTGGCCTGATCTGGAAGCAGAAGGATGAGAAAAATGTAATTACCATTGCATAATAAAGGAATGCTCCACACTGCCTTATGAAAAGCCTTCTCTTCCTTATTTTCTGAAAAGTATTGCCTGCCATCAGGGGAGAGAGAGAGAGAGAGAGAGAGAGAGAGAGAGAGAGAGTGTGTGTTTTCTTCGCAATTATATAAATCAAAATTTACCTCGTCACATGTGACAGAAACTGAATTCAAAATAGCTGAAACAATCATAGACGTTTGTTGGCATAAGTAACTGCAGTATAGGAGCTTTAACCAGTTATTAAAATCATGATCATGGCCCTATCATTTTCTTTCTCCTTCTTTATTCTTAATTTTATTCTGTGCTAGCTTCATTTTCAAGCATGTTTTCTCTATATCGTGGTCCACGTGGCCGTCAGCAGCTCCAGATATCCATGGATCTTAGTGTCCAAAAATCGCAGAAAGAAAGGCTATTTCTTATCACTTCAGCAGAAGTCCCAGCAAGGGCTGTTACTGGTCCATCTTGGAATAACTATCCGTTATTGTACAATACCCAAAGCCAAGTGGGATGTGGTTCTCTGTTGACTCTTGGAACCACAGAATAGGGTCAGCCCCTAGTGAACCACCTGGGCTAAGACATGGAAGAGCCACGGTCCCCCAAAGAGATTCTGGGACAACTATATGTTGGTAAATGTTTAACAACTACACTTTGGAACAGAAAAAAGCTCTGATTAGTAGTGATTACTGATTGCCGTGGTGGAAGGACTACCACAATAACTGAATTCAAGCTATCAAGATGTTGCTGAAGGAAGAATTGGGAAGAGATGCACACAGTTGGCTTTCCCACACCACTGTAGCTCAACCAAACATGAAGAATCAAACAGAGAGCACCAGATACCATCTGAGTTGTTTGGCTGATCTCCCAACCCTATTCCACCAACCTTCATACACAACAAAGTATTGTTACCAGTTAGATGGACAGATTACACTTTGGAAAATTTTATCCCAAAGACTACATTAATATGGAGAGGAAGATGGAAGTAGGGGATGGCTAAGCCCTAGGGAGAAGAATGGAACTTTCCTAAAGTAGGATAGAGATTGTCTAGTGGGGATAGAAGGACAGACCCTCTCTTGGAGTAAGTGACACTTTCAGCCTAAGGAGCATATGGCAGTGATGATCCTCTTCAACTTAAAAAAGACTCATATTTAATCTTTTGTTTTAAGGATATATTTTTTTCTACAATGAAAATGCTCTACCAATCCCCAAACGTTCAGCAGGCCATGTTACACATATACAGAGGAAAGTAAATTAAAAAATCGTTTTCCATCATTACCTCATGTATAGAGGGCAACATTGCAATGAAAGTGCCAAATTGAGGGGGGAAAGTAGGCTCAGGGTCTCAGGTGGCAGCAGGAAAGCAGAAAAGTCAAAGTAGAGTTGAGAGGAACGGGGAGATGGGAGCATTATAGAGAAGTCACAGAACAAGGAAGGACCAGGAGGGGGTGAAGAAAATAGAGCCTTTCCCTTCAAATACACTAAAAACAAGTCACCTATGGAAAATATGTTTCCTTTTTATATGGATCCCTAGTTCATATTATTTGCTTGCTTTTTGTTCTTTTCTGTTTTTAGGATTTTAGTTTTGATTTATGCCTCAGGTCGGGTTGCCTAGAAGACCCTGAGATGAGGATTTGCACAAAAGTGACTACTTCAGAAGTATTATTCTAGGTTATTGGGGAGAACCTAATAGGGGAGTGGGAAAGTGGGAGAGGAAAAGAAGAGGGACAAACAGGTTTTGGGACCTCCCCCAGGAAAGGTCTTGGGATGATAGAGGTCACATCTGAATCGCCCTGATCGGAACAAGGGAGCCTTGTTTCTTGGTCCTTGGTAAGATCATCTCAGGGGCAGAGATTGGATTCAGATAAATTCCCAGGCAGGGCCAGGCATGGTGGTATACGCCTGTAAGCCCAGTACTTGGGAGACTGAGTTAGGAGGATCACAAAGCTGAGGCTAGCCTCAGCAACTTAGCAAGACCTTAGCAACTTAGTGAGACTCTGTTTCACAATAAAAACAAATAACAACAAAAACAAAAAGGACTGCGGATATAGCTCAGAGGTAGAACACTCCTGGGTTCAATCCCCAGTACCAGAAAAAGAAACAAAAATTCCCAGGCAGTTCTGATTTGCCGTGCATACAGGCAAAGCATGCTCAGGCTGTCCAAGGGCAGTCCCACAGAAGCAGTGCAGGTATGAGCATCTAGAAGGGAAAACGCCAGAAGCTCGTGTGATGGAACGGTAGTGTCCAAGGGAGTGAGGGAAGCACAGTGTTTGCTGTAATTTGCTACAGTGCGTGTGTTCTCTATACACTAATAATAACATTTAATTATGTTTTCCCAAGATCATTGATGGCTTTTTAATTCTAGTTATATTCTTTTCTTTTTTTGGTGTCAGGAGTGGGATAGTTATGTTCTTTTCTGATATGAAAAATTTTTCAATGTTTATGTAGAAGAATTTTATTATGATTTTTTTTAAAACAAGGGATGATATCAATCTTGCTGATAAGTAACTACCAAAAGGTCTAACACATATTAGCAGGTTTGTGAATATTGAGATTATATTGTATACACAGTTTGGTAGAATCAATATTTTCCAGTTTGGGAGGAGGTTTTTAAAATCCTAAGAACAGCCAGGCATGGTGGTGCATTCCTGTAATCCCAGTACTTGGGAAGCTGAGAGAGGAGGATTGCAGGTTCGAGGCCAGCCTCAACAACTTAGTGAGGCCCTTCACAACTTAATGAGACCCTGTTTCAAAATAAAATATAAAATAGGACTGGGGGTGTAGCTCAGAGGTAGAGCACCCCTGGGTTCAATATCCAGCACCTAAATAAATAAATAAATTCCTAAGAGCTTACCCAGATCTTAAAGCATTTCTCTTGAGAATTCTACTTTAATGTAGGTTGTAGAAAGATGCAAGAGAATATCACTCCTACCCTAAAAAAATGTGAAAAGTCTAGATGACTTACAAAACCATAAATTTTCTTAAGTTCATTAGTAAGCTGAGGTTACAAGACAAAAGTAAATCATTTCTGAGAGAGGAGTAAGACCAAAAACCATCTGCCCTTATGAGAGGAAGAAAAACACATTTGGATACAGGAAGCTATTTAGATGCAAAGCAAAGCATAAGGTAAAAAGTAAAAATACATAAGAGAAAGTCTTTGTCATTTAGGGTAAGGAAAGATTTTCTTTTACAAGATACAAAAAATGTAACATATAAAAGGAAAATCAATAAATTGGACTTTACTGAAATTTAAAACTTCTGATCTTTGAAAGCACTCCAAAATAACAGAAAAGACAAGCCCCAAGCTAGTTGAATATTTGCAAAATACGCATCTGATAAACAACTTGTACCTAGAATATACAAAGAACTCTTACAATACAATGAAAACAGTCCTTAAAAATGAAAATAATTATCCTGGCATGGTGGCACATTCCTGCGACCCCAGTGCTTGGAGGCTGAGACAGGAGAATAGCAGGTTCAAAGCCAGCCTCAGCAACTTAGTGAGACCCTGCTCACTACCAACCTCACCAACATGTGTATGGAGGTAGGGAAGAGGGTGGCAGGTATACAGAGAGAAATACACCCAGTGATGTGTGCGTGTATGTTCATATCACTTTGAATCTCATTATGATTGCACCAATAAAGGTATAGGAATATATTTAAAAATTAAATAAAAAGATAGAAATAAAATAAGACTGGGGATGTATTTTGGAGGTAGAATACCCCTGGGTTCAACCCCCAGAACCAGAAGGAGGAGGAGGAGAAGGAGAAGAAGAAGGGAGAGGAGGAGGAGGAGGAGGAAGAAAAGGAGGAGGACGAGGAGGACGAGGAGGACGAGGAGGACGAGGCGAAGGAAATAAACACATAAAAAGATGTTCAACATTAATAATTGTTAGGTCACCATGAGTGGGCAAGAAAGGGTTAACTCAGCCGGGCTGCTCATATGAACCCTGCATATTTTAAAGGCAGGGCTGTCTCCAGGACTGTCCTCTGGAATATTCTGCCTGATAACAGCATTGTTGTATGCCTGAGGCCTTAGGCCATGAGTCTCACCAGAGTGATTTAGATTTATGACAAGCACCTGGTCTTGTTCAGGTGGGGATGGGGAGAGGTGTGCAGTAGGGCATATGATAAATGCCAAATAATGTGTGAATAAAAATCTCTCCTAAAACATGCATAATACTTCACCATAAAACATTTCTTAATGTATTTCTTGTATTGTCAGTAGCTTAAATGTTTTACTATTATAAATGATGTTATATAAGAATATCCTTATATATTACATTTCCCCGTTTTTTTCCTGAATTACTTTTTACATAGCAGCTCCCCTACAGTGAAGTAAAACAACAGTTCTGCGCCTCCAAACTGAGGTAAGAAGACCTTGGGGAAAGTGGTGGGAAGCTCTCGACAACAGCAAATACACAAAACTGATGATTCTGGTCTGGAGAATGGTAAGAAAACCAGCAAAAGAAACAATCCCATCAGCACTGGAAAGGAGGTTAGGCAGTTGCTTGTTTTGAGTTGCTTGGTGGGTGAGGGGGCACATAAAACTCTTAAATTTCTACCTTATAAAACAGTTTCCTTGAAATAATGGGCTTTTAAGTTTCTGGGGAATTTACTGAGTGAAGGTCTAATTTTTTCCACTCTGCCATTTCTCTCAATTAAGAAAGCTCTCTCTGTCAGGCATGGTGGCCCAAGCCTATAATCCCAGCTACTCAGGATGCTGAGGCAAGAGGATCACAAGCTTGAGGCCAGCCTGAGCAACTTAGTGAAACCCTGTCTCAAACTAAAATAATTTTTTTAGAAAGGGCCGGGCTTGTTGTGGTGGCAGGTGCCTGTAATCCCAGTACTTGGGAAGCTAAGACAGGAGGATCACAGGTTTGAGGCCAGTCTCAGCAATTTAACAATACCCTATTTCAAAAATAAAAAAAAAATAAGATAGGGCTGGGGGTTTGGCTCAGAGGTAGAATGCCCCTGGGCTCAATCCTCAGCACCAAAAATAAAATAAAATAAAGAAAAAAAAAAACAGGCAGGGATGCAAATCAGTGGTAGAGCATTTGCCTAGTATGAGTGAGATGTGTGAGGCCCTAGGTTACATCCTGAGTAGCATACACACACACACACACACACACACACACACACACACACACACACACCTGTTCTCTCCTTTGGAGTTAGGAGATTTCTTGCTTCCTCTCTGGTGTCTCTTTTGTGATCTTTAAGGACTCCGTCTAAACCACCATGATGACACTGGCTGCTTTGTAACTGTCTGCCTTCTCTCCTTACATGGGGCAATTGGCATAAGAAATGTTTTTTTCTGCCAGGCGTGGTGGCGCACGCTTGTAATCCCAGTACTTGGGAGGCTGAGACCGGAGGATCCAGGTTCAAGGCCAGCCTCAGCTACTTAGTGAGGCCCTCCGCAACTTCATGAGACCCAGTTTCAAAATAAAGGATAAAAAATAGGGCCAGGGGTGTAGCTCGGAGGTAGAACCCCCTGGGTTCAATCCCCAGTACTGCAAAAAAAAAAAAAGTTTTTTCATTCGACTTCCAGAGTTCCTTCTCTCACCACAGTGTTTGGCACAGAGTTGGGATTTGGCCAGGTCACCTTGGCTAAACAAAGGGGTGGAAGGAGTCTGAACAGCTGGGCCTGGTTGCTCCCCCTTGGTACTAACTGGTACATGCAGCCTGCTCACCGCCTTTGTTCATCCAAAGGAAATACCTGTGTCTCAGTGTCTGGAGGTGTAGCCCAAAGGAACCGAGAAACTCTCACCAGAGAAGCATTGGAACCGGCACACCATTCTTTGTTCTTTGCCTCTTGTATTAATCAGCTTTCTGTTGCTGTGACAAAACACCCGAGAAAATCAACGCAGAGGAGGACAGATTTATTTTGGCTCGTGGTTTCAGTCCATCGTCACTTGGCCCTATGGACTCTGCACTTGTGGTAACACAGAGACTCATTGAGGGAAGGTTGTGGTGGATCAAAGCTGCGCAGCTCATGGTGGCCAGGGAGGAGAGAGAGAGAGAGAGACCAGGGACACGCTTCAAAGGCATGCCCCAGTGCCCTCCTCTTCCAACTAGGCCCGACCTCCTAAAGCTTTACCATTTCCCAAAAGTGCCACCAGCCGGGGAAAAGTCTTCAACATGTGAGCCTTGGGGAGACATTCCAAATCCAAACTATACCACCTCCTATGACATTGTACAGCCTCATTATCTTACTTGTAGTCGAGAGGGTTTCTTTGCTGTAAGGTTCAGATAATGGTTCTGGAAACAGGGTTTTCGAGATGAAAGGTGATTTTGCTGCTTACTAGCAGCTTTAGAAAGTTAGTATTTTCCCTATAATTTGTAATTTTGTACTTTATAGCTGAGCACCTTTCATAGCAGGAGCTGCCATGAGGTATATAAAGATCCCTGCACACAGACAAGGCACAATAAAGGCAAGGTCCCTTTTGTTAGCTCTCTCCTCTCTCCTCCTATCTGTACCTACATTTTACCTCCTACCTACATTGTGCCTCCTATCTGTGCCTACATTTCATGGAGAGCACTGAGCAGGTTGTTTCCCCCACCTAGTACTTTGGGATGTGGGCTGGTGGCAATGCGGCCATGTGAATTGTCATGCCCACCCACCGTGCTGGTTAGGCCAAGGTAAGACCCTTAGTGTTTCTATGCTGAGTCCCCTCTACAGTTTACCCCTTCAGCTCTGAGATTGTACTGCCAGCTGTCTATGACTGATAGCCTTCTTGGCAGGCTTTGCTCTGTCTGAACAAAGATGAACCATTATTTTTCATCTCGACGCTGTCACCAGTGTCCTCAGTCGCCACTTCCTGCTTCCTTCCACTCCGGTCTTTGATGAAGGGTCTGAGAGCATGGAGACCCCTCAGTCCGGCCTCATTCGGGATATGATTTCTCATCTATTGAAAACGCTTCCATTTGGCTGCTGTTTCAGCAGCTGGCTTCCTCCTGCTCTTTTTATTTCTGTTGTTTGCTTTACAAATTAGAGAGAAAAAATTCTTTCCTCATTCTTTATTTCTGTCGTGGGGCCAGGAGCTGGGCAGAAGCTGGTTTTCAAATGTATCTTTCTAGATGCACAAAAAAAACAAGAACTCTAAGGGAACTGTAGAATTTGCTTTTAAGATTAAGTACCTGCTGGGATTGTACCTGCTGGGTCTCCAGGCTGTAAATAAATACTAAACTAGTGGTTATTTCACCAGGATTTTAACTATGGGCTCATTTGCTTCAGTGAAATTCTAAGTGAGACTCATTTTTGAAATGACTGGTGAAGAGAGACTTCAAACTCTGTATTCTAAGCAAATGGTACAGCCTCCCAAGGCCATCCACCATCTGCCAGCTATGTGTCTAAATTGACACCGCTCAAATCCCACTCCAGTAAACAACATTAACCAAAAGGTTCACTTTGCTGAATCATTTTCAAGTCCTGCAAAGTGGTCCACACTGACAGTGTGGCAAAGAGGGAAAAAAATATCATTTTAGAGGAAGGATGACCTGAATTTGAGTTTTTGGAAGAAGAGTTGAGGGTTCATAATAAAATCATAGCAAGTAAAGCTTATTGGGAACTTTATCCATCCGGAGCCCTGGGTTTAGCACCTTACAACATCACCTGGCTTAATTCTCAACACAGCCCTTTGAGGTAAGCACTCGCCTTGCCTAGTTTTGCAAATGTTGGTCAGCAGTGCGGCTGTGTTCGGATGTGGGGTCTTGGGAGGTGATGGGTTCACCCTCTGATGGATCCCCAGCTTACTGGGCTGTTGGAGGTGGTAGATACATTAGGAGGTGGTGCCTTAGTGGGGAAGTAGATCATTGAGGGCCTTCCCCTAAAGGATATATTTTGTCCCCAGTCCCAACGAGCCCCATTTGCTTCCTGCCCTCTATCAGGTTGAGCTTTGACCCACCACGTGCTCTGTATCATGATGTCTGCCTCGCCACAGGTCCAGAAATAACAGAGCCAAGTGATCACGGACTGAAATCTCAAGCACCATGAGCCAAAATAAATATTTTCTCCTTTAACTTGATTATCTTGGGTATATTGTCACAGTGATGGAAAGCTGACTAACATAGTTGGTGAATGGCAGAACCAGGACTTAAAACCTGTCCAAACTATGCTCCGAGCCTGTGGACCCCCTAATCAGGACTGCGCAGTCGCACTTCCTTAGCTACAAACGCATGCTCTAAGTGTGAGATGGCCGGCCAGAGCAAAACAGCTCTATGTGGTGAAGGCTTTCCACTTACTGGAAAAATCCCCCTATCTCGCTTACTTGAACTCCCCCATATCTTGCTTGGCACAGACTGCAAGGGAACTTTATATAACTCCTTTCCTGCCTCTAGAACACCCCTCCCCCTCACTTTCCTACCTTAAGAGCTACCTGACAGAATTTGAATTTCCCTCCTGATTAACTTATATAAACCCTTAGCCTGTAAGCAGACACGGGCTCCATCTTTTCCTGGAAGCTCCCCTCTGCAGGTTTATCTCAAAGCCTGTTCTGCCATAGAGCCATCTCCTTCTCTCTCCCTTCCCTCCCCCAAACCTTTCACTGAGAAGCTCATTAAAAAATCGAAACCCTCAGCTGGGTGCAGTGGTACATTCCTATAAATCCCAGTTATTCAGGAGGCTGAGGCAGAAGGATCCCAAATTTGAGGCCAGCCTGGGCAATTTCGTGAGGCCCTGTCTCAAAATAAAAAGAGCTCTGAGTGTAGCCCAGTGAATGAAGCCTTGGGTTTAATCCCACTACTTCAAAGAAAAACAAAGTGAAGGAAAAAAAAAAAAAGAGGAAACCCTTAGTTTCATGCTTAGAAATGCTGACTCAGAAGGTCAGACGTGACAGCCAGTGAATTCTGACAGGAACCATAATTTAGCTTCTACTCTATCATGACTGCTGGATTCTGAAACTATGTCAGGAGATTACAGAAATGTTCTCTAGGTCATTGCGGCAGACTCGAGGAAGAAAGCTGGGTTGGGGGTTCAAGACAGGCTTTCATCATTTGAGGATGCTTCTTAATGATGGTACCCCTCCCTTGCATATATCTAGGAACAGCAGCACAATATGTGCCCCGTGTATCTTTGGGGATTGTAATGGAGGTCAGAAAAGATAACGTGGAAAGAGTAATGAAGATGGCAGAGTGCTAGATGCACACATATCATACATTTATCTCCATAGTGGTCTAGTTCTTAGTCCCTGTGTAGAGCAGAGAACTTCAGCACATGATCTACACCTTGGGTCCTGTTTTTACCATTTTTGTGCAAACCTCACCCCCTACATTCGCAGCCTTTTCCCCAACAACCAGTACTGGGGTCCCTTCTGAAGGCTACACTGTGGCACCTGAGGCTGCTTTGTCCCTGGGGTTCACTTCCGTGGAGGGAGGCCCTTGTGTGAGAGTGGAGAGGCCCCTCGCCGGCTCAGGTCCAGATAGCTCTGAGGCAGAATCCACTCTCTGGCCCCTCTGCAGGATTGGGACTGTGGGATAACACCCTCGCATGGCTGTTCCCTCTTTCCTACCCTGCCTTTCTTACATCCTTACTGATATATCCTCAAAGCCCTTCCTTACTAAAATACGTATCCCGGGATCTTCTGCTTAAGATCTGCTCATGACAAACCAGACCTCTAGGTTTTTGCCAGAAGGTCTAGGAGAAGGGCCTTCTATCCAGGGCCCATCAATGTCAATGTTCTCATCACTCCCCCCTTTTTTCCTTCTCCCCAAGCCCAGTGTCCTTTTTACTTTGGAGTTTGTGAAGTAGTCTTCAGCTCTTCACAACCTGCTCTTCAATGTTTATTTTTTTCTTTTTCTGCATTTTGGTTCATGCAAAGGCCCTGGGTATTGAGGAAGGTCAGGAGTGAATGTAGGCCATCTGCCTGGTGCCATGCTATATCTTTTTCCTGAAGTATTGAGTGAAAAGAAGAGGAAAATGAAGAAATTGATGGGGGCAATGCCAATTAATATTTCTAAAATATGATTATATCATTTGTTGTGGTTAGATATAGACTGTCTCCTGAAGAGCTCATGTATTAAGGTTCAGAGGTAATTAAGTCATGAGGACTGTAATCTCATCAGTGAATAAATCCATTGTGATGGATTTACTGGGTGGTAACCTAGGCAGGTGGGGTGTGGCTGGAGGGCCCCTGGGGGTGTGGCCTTAGGGACTGTGCTTTTGTCTTTGAATCCTCTTGATTGCTCGTTCTCTTGCTTCTGGCCTATGTGATGTGAGAGCAGAGCCTTGCTCTCTCCCTCTTTCTGTTTCCTGCAGTGCTCTGTTTCCCCTGAGCACTGCAGGCCTAGCCTGACATAGACAGAATTCTGGAAACTCCAAAAACTGTAAGAAAATAAATATTTCTTCCTCTAAGTTTTGTGGTTAGTTGCTTTGGATTACAACAGTAAGAATGTTGACTGAAACACCACTCCACTTAGTATTGCATTTGCTATAGGCAGTTTTATTATTGCCTGTGTTCCTTTTACTCTTTGGTACTCAATGGTCAATATTTGGGGAATGTAGATGCCCAAAAGCCACTTCTGCCACTATTATCTTTTGTTTGTTTCTATTCTCCTCTGACTGGTGAACAAAGGGCTCTAAAATATGACTCCATGATTTCTTACATTTTAGATAGATCATAATTTATTTAGACATTCCCTAGTGGTTTGAATATTTTGGTTTTTGTGTCTTAGTATTATAAATAATACTATGGTGGCCATCTTTTACATAAATCATTGTGTATTCTTTTGTTATTTCTTTAGGATAGATTTATAGATAACTTTCATTCCTTTTATTTTTAGTTTTCCATTGGTGTATTATAATGATACAAAATAGTGAGCTTCATAGTGATACATTCATATATACACAGAATAATTTGGTCTGTTTCCTTCTCCCATCTCCCCTTTCCCTCCTCTGGTCCCCTTCCACTACTCTACTAGTCATTCTCTTATTTTCATGAGATCTCATTCTTTCCTTTTTTTCTCTCTAGCTTCCATATATGAGAGAAAACATGTGAACTTCGATTTTTCTGTGATTCTGTGATATCTGATCCCTCTCTTCAACTCTTTTAGCCTAGGTTGGACGTGGTTTATTGGATAGAAGAGAAATGAAAAGTTCTGAAATGACTAGATGAAACTAGTGAGGAGTGAGACCAGTGGATAGTAGAAGGGAATCGGCGGAGGAAGGAGGCAAAGGGGAAAGGCTGGAGGAAAGAAACACACCAAATAACATGAATAAATAATATTATGTTCATACATGAAGGTATCACTACCAGCCCTACTAGCATGTATGGGGAAGGAGCAGGAGGTAGTAGGATCAGGTTAGGAAGAAACCACACTAAGAGATTTTGTGTGCATATAAGAATATATTACTTTGAATTCACTACAATGTATAATCATATTGAATCAATAAAATTCTAAGAAAGAAAGAGGTGACCTTTGACTACTATAATGATTAACCATTTGTATGGCTACTTTAGCTTAGTTTACTTATTCAAGCTACAGTAAAAAAAACAAAAACAAACAACAACCCAGAAGCTTAGAAGCTTAAACTTAGAGCTATCACAACCTTTTGCCTGAATATTGAACAGCTATAGACCCAAAATAGCTGTAAAAAACTATTTTAAGGAGCATATTGATACAGTGATCCTAAAATGAATGATACCAACTGCTTCATATCATATATTTAGAAGGACTCTGTTTATATTGCTCTGCTGTTCTTCTGAATAAAATCTGAATGGTTTTATTATCTTTTAAACATCACATAATCTTTATTCTGACAAAGGTTCTTATTGGCCCAGGATTTCAAAATCTAGTCACTGGAGTGAGATAAGCCAGGCATTTTCAAGCCAGCATAAAAACAGCTGTGGGGTCTCGAAGATAACAAAAAGGGTCGGTGTGACAACTTAACCACCCAGCACGATCTATGTGACACAGAAACAGCCAAAGATCAACCATTCAGCTCCCCATCAGTTATTTAAGCTACACATTGACAAACTGTTGGATTGACTGTATTTTACTTCTGGTTAATAGATTTAAGTTTTTAATTAATGACTGAGAGAACTATATTTTTTAAATAAAGTTATTACTTAGATGACTTGGAAAGGAAGATTGACAAAGGAAATTTTTGAGGGTCAATTCCAATTTGGAAAAGATGACTAAACACTCTATAAATAATGCTAACTCAGGGCCCATGCAATAGCTACTGAAAACTGACTGGGAAGGAAGAAACACAAAGACCACAGATGAAGGAAAGATGGCAAGGGGCTGGGCATGTGGCTTGGTGGTAGAGCACTTGCCTGGCATGCATGAGGCCCTGAGTTCAATCCCTGGAACCATGCAAAAAAAAAAAAAGAGAGAGACAGAGAGAGAGAGAAAAGACATTAATGCTTTGAGAGAGAGAGAGAGAGAGAAGACATTAATGCTTTTAGATACATTGGATTAAAAAGACTGATTCCCATTTTGGAAACTTTTCAGTAAAATTGCCAATAATGATTATACACATATAATAATAATCTAAAAATAATAAAACTATTATCATATAGTGTTATATATATGAGAAAATTAGTGTACAATAGTTCATGTAATTTGCAATTGCATTCATGTTTGTGTTAGAATATATGCAAAAATGCCAGCAGTCCTGTTAGATTCGGAGCACTTCAAAACTTTGTGTAATTTGGTTAAATTACTCATAAAATTTAAAAATATGAGTTCACTGAATAAACATCAGTTTTTCCCCCAATGCTGGAGATAGAATCCAGGGCCTTGCTCATACTAGGCAAACACTCTACTACTGAGCTACACCCCCACCGCACATCGGCTTTAAAATGAGCACTTGGGCACACCTTACACGGCTCTGAAATAGAGCCACATCTTGTGACTGTCTGTCATTCAACAATCATGATGTGGTTGCCACCAACTCCCTTTCCTGAAATTTGGAACAAATTCCAGAGACAACAGCAGGTTCTCCTCAAACCGCTGCATCATGAACACTCTGTTGACGGTTTTGACTTAATTAGTGATTAAGAACAGTTGTACTATCTATAGTGTGATGAAGTTTTACAAATACCTTTACTAATTTATTCTGCTGCCATTTTACTTTTTTTGGGGTGTGTGTGTGTGTGTGTGTGGTATTGGGGGTTGAACCCAGAGGCATTCTATGTCCGAACTACATCCCTGGCCTATTTATTTTTTATTTTGAAACAGAGTTTCCAAATACCTGGCTCATTTTATTCTTTATGCATGCACATAGAGATATGACCAAAGATCTGAGTCTGCCAGGTGTGGTGGCACACACCTGTAACCCAAGTACTTGGGAGGGTGAGACAGGAAGATCACAGGTTAATGGCCAGCCTCAGCAACTTAGCGAGGACTTCCACAACTTAGTGAGACCCTGTTTCAAAATAAAAATAAAAATAGGACCAGGGGCATATCTTGGAGGTTGGGTTCAATTCTCAGTACCCCCCCCCACACACAAAAGATATCTGAGTCTAATCAAAGCCAGGAGAACCATTTTCAACAAGTATAAAATGAGTATTCTAAGTGATTAAAAAGTAGTTATGGGATAGCAAAATGAAAATAATCTCAAGAAAGATAGGTGTTGGGGACTTTTAATGTTTCACAATCATTTAGAAGAAATACTCTATCTTTTGGGACAAATACAGATAGAAGCAGTCACAGGAGGGCAACTATAGAGGTGAGGGCTATGGTTCTCATTGTCTCCATAGAAACAAAACCAGTAGAACAAACATCTGACTATCCAACATTCAGCATTCCCAACCTCTACCTAATAAGTGCCTTCAAAAACTCACTTTGCCCACTGACTACAGCTTACTGGACTATAATTCAAGTAACATGTTTACTCTTTTTATAAGATGTTGATTAGGCCCATAAGCCTCCCTGTTCTATAAAAAGAAAAAAAATATTTGGTGTCATTTTCCCTTATGTATGAACATTTCAAAATCCAAAATTATAGTAAAAGTGATAATGGAGATCTCTTTTCTAAATTTTTATTAACACTAATCACTTCTGTGAATATAATAGGATGTCCTAAGATATATATGGATCTCAGGACTTTTTCTAACTTTTAATAGAGAGACATTAGAAATATTTGGACAGAGATTGGACTATATGATGGTTACTCCACACATTGTTTTTAAGACCAAAGAACCCAGACTTCAGGAAGCTGATGAGGTCAGATGATGATGTGATTATCTCCTTGAGTTTATAAGGCCAGACTTTCCCTGGAGTGGAGAAAGAAGTTTCCCTAGAGAAAATTAACATTACCACTGTCAACTATCATAGGCAGTGATAAATTCCAGGGCAGGAGATAAAGACTGCAGAGGGCTGGGGGTGTAGCTCAGCGGTAAATCACATGCTGAGCATGTGTGAGGCTCTGGGTTCAACCCCAGCACACACACAAAAAAAGAAGTCTCTGCAGAGAGGTGTCAGCTTGGCACCTGGCCGGGAGCTAGCTGGGCCAGAACCCTATGGTCTGGAGACAGCTGGAACACTTGCAGGAGGTGAATGGACACTGAATTTCTGCTATCCATGGGAAGGTGAGCTGCAACTAGGAAGAGTACAAGTCCAGCTGCACCCTCCTGCTTGGGTGTTGGTCCCTATAATTTGTTTCTGGGTTATGCTTTCCTTATGTAATAGTTTAAACACCTCCTAAAGTAGGATTATGTTTTGGAAACATTACTTCCTCCTTGCTTCCTTTCTATGACAATTATCACTACAGGGAAGGGGGACAGCAGTGTGTTTCAGATTCTGTTTAGGCATCGCCCGGATCCTGTGCACGTGCTTTGCTTCTGGCCTGTGAATCCCGCCACAGGACTCATCTCCCATAGGTCACAGAGCCAGTCTTCTCCTGCCCCACTGCAGATACAAATCCAGAAGCCCAATGCATCCTGATTCCTCTCTGTCTCCCAGGACTTTCCACTTGTACTGAGTTTGGGGTGGGAGGCAGACACTGGTATTCATGTTACAGTCAAAGCCTAATGCAGCCTTGACTCATGGGATATAAAAGTCAGTGAACAGACTGTTAGATACATAGTCCTTCATTTATCCTTCCCTACAGATAACCCTGGACCTCAGCAGACACCAGCACTACACACTTCCTGGCTCCAAGAAATGACAGTTTCAAAGATTACGGCCATTGCTTGGAAAATAGCACAGGAGACAGCCACCTGTCCCCATCCTGCCAACAAAGTGATCTCTGCTTTTCCCACACACAGATCGCAACTTGGGAAGGCAGAGGAATTTTTTTTTTTTTTTTTGCGGTACCGGGGATTGAACCCAGGGGCATTCTACCTCTGAGCTACACCCCCAGACCTATTTTTTATACTTTATTTTGAAACCAGGTCTTACGAAGTTGCGGAGGCCTCACTAAGTAGCTGAGGCTGGCCTTGAACCCGGATCCTCCGGTCTCTGCCTCCCAAGTACTGGGATTATAAGCGTGCGCCACCACGCCCGGCCAGAGGAAATTTTTTTAAGAAAGAAGAATCATTCCTGAAAGGAAGTGCATCTTTCAGTTGACTACACTTTCATCCAAAAGGTATATTGTAAACTGGAGGAATCTGAGCTATATTTTCCTGGAAATTTTAAGTTTATCCCTCCCCTCTTCTTCCTCCATCAGAGAAAAGATGAGCTTTGGTGCCTAACGACATCAGTGTTAGATCATAAGCGACGTGATATTTTTGCACATTGGAAGAACTCAGAAATAGCTGAAGATTTTAAAAGCATCATTGCAGGACTCAGGTGTGTAGAGTGCTTATTTCTAACAATAAAACTCTCCAAAGCTTAGAACATTGAATTTTAAGACCTCTATACCTTTAAAAAGCCCCTTTACATAATTGTCATCCCTCCAAAGCCACTTCCACTTATTATTATCATTATTTTTCTCCAAAAGAAGGTGTTGAGGGTGGGAGAGGTGGTCACCTGGTTTTTAAGATGTCTGAAACCAGAAGGGGGAGGAGGGGCAGCTGTCTGCATTCAAAATACTGAGCATATTCTGTCTAAGTCTCACTGGAGTAAACAGCACAAGTCCTTAAGGTCGAACAAGTAGAGACATTCAAGCATGAATAATTAATAAGGATGTACAAGATGTCAGAACTCACGTTCCCTGGATTTGCTAAGATACAGATAAATTGGTATCTGACAAAAACAAATTGTGTTTAATAATCCTGAAAAAGGTGATCCCTGAAGCATTCTGCACTGCCTCGGTGGTCCCGTGTCCAGCTTCTTCTATCTTAATTTATAGTTGACAAAGACTAGGAAGAATAAAATGCTTGAACTTTGGTAATAAAATCAGTTACAAAACCACTTACTTTATCACATATTTAATGTGCTTCCCTACCACTTTTAATATATAAATATAACTTTCTAATCTCTCTATTTAGGGAAGACACATAAAGTATCATTTAGTTTCAGCTGAGAAAGCGTCTTTCAGAGTCAACCGCAGCCTCGGCGACATGGAATGAATCATCCTTGCTAACTTTCTTGCTTAAGTGAAAGAGATGGGTGATAGAAATAAGGCTCACATAGATCAGGAAAATAAAATGCCCTCTGATGCCTTAAAAGCAGAACTTCCCAAGTCTGGACATAGTTCTAACCTGGACACATTATGTAGCCAAGGAGAAATTATATTGCTATATAATTCTGTATTTCTCCAAATTTTTATTCACCATTTCTCCTTGAAGCAGGGTTGGAGGAACTTCTAACCTCTCCATTATGGTGGCAAATGTTAATCATCTGCCTTTCTCAGATTGCTCAAATACTTTCTTTCTTCAAGAAGAGATGTGCCCAGTTAGGACTCAACTGCACATTTCTCACTACTAAATAAGAGAAAGCATGAGTAGCAGAAATTATTTTTAAGAAATATAATACAAACGACCCTCTCTCCAACACATACCAAAAAAGGAAATCATTATAAAACTCAAATTGGCATTCAAGTTTAAGTGGGTCCAAAATGTTCTAGCAGTTCTGTGGTCTACCCAGTTATATTGTGTCTCCTCTCATGGTGCTCTGTGGATACTTATGTGTGTGATAAAATAATTCTAAATACATATTTCTTCAGAACCTTGACATAATCCCCCCAAAGTTAATATTCCATTTTTATCCCAAGTAGTTTTCTTAGATATTAAGAAAAACTATAAGACTAAAAGTGGGGTAGGGAAGAAGGAGAAAACACATTTTATAGGTTATTAATCATTAAGTATAAACACTACATCAAAAATAACATTTTTGATGAAGTTGGAACTTCTAATCATGTATGAAGTGATACATTATTCACTAAATGATGTTGGAACAGATTACCAATCATTTGTATGACATTACAGTAGTTCATATATTATATAGCACCAAATAAAGTTAAAATGTATTACAAATTCAAATATAAAAATAAAACCATAAAATATTAATAGGGAGTGGTGATTTATGTAATCATGTATGGAGAAGGATTGTCCAAAAGCAGAAACCATTTTTTAAAAAAGATATTGTTAAAATTTGATCATATAAAATTTGAACTTATGTGTATATCAAAGATCCATTGTGAAAGTATTAAAGCAATACCGAAAATCCTAGAAAAATATTTGCAATGTATGATGGGGATAGAATTGACGGATTAAAAATGTCCTACAAATTAGAAAAATGTAAAAATAAACAGGAATAGCTAAAATGAGATGAAAAAGTGCTTTCAAAAGATGAAATCAACCAGTTTATAAGAATGTGAGAAAGCAGTAGTAATCAAGGAAATGCACATTAAAATATAACGAGATGCTTCCTTTCATCCCTCAAACTGGCAAAGATTTTTAAAGTTAAAATACTGGCAGTTGACAAGTGTTCAGAAAAATGGTCCCTCTGAGAAATATGAATTCGAGGGCAATACACACGAAAAGACCTAGAATTGTTCTTGCCCCTTTTCCAAGGTTCTCACTCTGGAAATTATCCTAAAGCAGTAGCATGAGTGGCAATTTAATAATATATGGCTGGGGATCACAGAGCAGCTAGGCTCATCCCCCTTCATTCCAGCTCCCTCATAGCATATTTCTGTCAATAAATTTAGATCCGCAGAATCACTGTAATGCCTTCATGATATTCATTGAGCGAATGTGTAACTTATGTATCCATTTCCAGGCTGGTAGACATTGAAGATGTTTCACCATTGTGTTTTTGTTTTAAAAGTTTTAGAAAACAATTTACTAAATATATTTACATACATATATATATATATATATATATATAAACATACACACACACACATACTAAACATACACACACACACACATACATGCTCATATTTCCAATTGGTTCCTTAAGAATAATTTCTGGGGGTTGGGGATGTAGCTCAGTGATAGAGTGCTTGCCTAGCACGCAGAAGGCCCTAGGTTCCAACATCTTTAGTACACATACACACACACACACACATACACACACACACTCCTCACACATGCGCAGAAAGAAAAGTAAGAAAGAAAAGAAAAAAAACTAATTCCTAGATGTAGAATTACTGAGTCAAAGTGTGCCCATTTAAAATTTAAATGCACAGTATGAAACAATTGTATCAATGTATTCCTACCAGCAATGTACAGGTACCAATTTTCTACAACCTTCCTTGAGAGAATCAGGAAGCTACATCCCCAGCCCTATTTTATTTTATGTTTATTTGGAAAGAGGGTTTCCCTAAGTTGCTCAGGCTGGCTTCAAACCTGCAATCCTCCTGTCTCAGCCTCCCAAGTACTGGGATGACAAGTGTGCACCACCACACCCGGCCATCACACTACTTTTCTTGATAACTCTTTTTTATGTAATGGAACACACATTTGCCCATTTTTCTACTCATATTTTTCCCATTTTTTATTTTCCCCATTAAAAAGTTGTTATATCAAGGATATTTTTCTACCAATATGTTGCAAATAGAGTCTCTAAATATATTCATTTTTGAGCTTTGTTTATGTTGTTTTAGTTTTAAATTTTTAAATTTCAGTATGGCTATATCTTTAGACTTTTCCTTTATGACTTCTATACTTGGTGGCATTTCCAGAAAGTCCCTTCCATTAACGCATGCAGAGAGGGAGAAGAAGAGAGCGGGGTGAGATACAAAGGGAAATACACCGAGGTGTGCCTGTATGGAAGTATCGGTTTGAATCTCACTATGATGTATAATTCCAATGCACCAATAAAGTATTAAAAATAAGATATGGGTGTTCAATTTTTTCTAATACCTTTGCTCTATCCATGGAGATGACTATATTGAACATCTTTGCCTTCCTTCCATTAACTACACTTGGATATTATGTGTTGCTTTTTAATGTATCAATGGATTCCTTTTGCTATTATTAAAACTTTTGATTAAAATTAATGTATGATCTGTTTATTAGCTTATTTTTTGTGCAATCATTATCAGAGTTTGATCTGAATGTCACATCATAAAAATAGAAGTTCCTCCCCCTTTTTTCTATCTAGGGCACTTTAAGAAAAAATGGTATCTAAACTTTAAAAGTTTAGCAAAATTCCCTATGAAACCATTTAGTGGTCCTTATCTCATTGTGAAGGGAAATTCTCAATATTCTATTTTGTCTGCAATAACTATTCTGTTCAGTGTTTATTTACCAGGGTAAGTTTTAGTCATATATATCTGGTCATATATCTTCCTAAACAGTTTTCCATTTAATTTTATAATATTATTTGTTTGTCTATAGCTGTGCAATGGTGATTGAAACTTTTTTCTCTGTTTCATTGAAGAGTTTCCCTTTTGTCCTTCTTCTGTATCGATGCCTCTCCTTTATTAAAAAGTTTAGTTGGCTAGAATTTTAATTTTGCTTATTTTTCCAAAGAGTCAATTTGTTCATTTCTTTGGTTTTGTTTCTACAGTTTTTCTCTTTTCTACTTTGTGTATTGTTAATTCTATAATTGTTAACCTCCCTTCGTCTTTTTTGTTTGTTTACTTTGTAGAGTACCTTTAGCTTCAGGGTTGAATTTTTAAGTAATTCATTTTCTTTTTATATAGTTATTGATATGGTATTAAATACTATAAATTTTCTCAGAAAACAGTTTTATCAGTTCCCCCTAGATTTATATATGTTGTATATTTTTTACCAGTATTTTCTAGAAATATTGCAACTTTGTATATTTTCCCTTTGATCCAAAAATTGTTTCAGTTTACACTTTTTTACAAGGATGGAACCTTCTAAAAGTGTTTTAAAAATAGAGTTTTAGCTTTTTTGAATTTTTTAGAGAATGCCACTTGAATTATTTTTATTTTTTGGAATTCACTGAGATTTTTCTTTTGGTCTAGTCTGATTAATTTTTACCAATGATACAGATGCACTAGAAAAGGGATTTTCTTTCATCTTGGGAAAAATAATATATATCTACCAGGTGACTTATTAATTTTTCATTTGTATTTTTGTTTGCTTTTTATTTGTATTAATTTTATTGTGCATTCTGTCCACTTAATTTGTCTAATTTTGAGAAAGCTTTGTTAACATCTCCTATTATTAGAGTGTCTCTATTTCTCCTTTTATATCCTGTAGTAGCTACTTTATGACTTGCTATTATGGTGTGTGTGTGTGTGTGTGTGTGTGAGCTGTAGACTTTAGCTTCAAAACGTATTCTTCTTTGTTTTAGTTAATGTTTTGGGCCCTAATTTTGCCTTTTCTGATAGCAAAATTGTGACCCCTGATTTATTTTCACCTACTGATCTATTATATCTTACTTTTAATTCTAATTCTTTAAATTAGCTCATTTTAATAGTGTATCTTGGATATAGCATAGAATTAAGTTAGCTTTGTTAGAAATATTAAATCTCTTGTTTTAGTAATGGAGATAAGCTATTATTTTTATTGATAGTAGTATTTAACTGATACTACTGATACTTTCTGTGCTAGTATATTTTTGTTTGTACATTTACTGTATACAGTTGGCCTTCGGTATACATGGGTTCTATGTTCATGGATTCAACTAACTGGATTTAAAAATTGTTTTTGGAAGCAGAAATTGCACTTGTACTGAACATGTACAGATTTTTTTGTCTTATCAGTAGTCCCTAAACAATACAGTATAATGACTATTTACATAGCATTTCTACTTTACTAGGTATTCTAAACAATCCAGAGACAAAGCATTTAGGAGGATTGCATAGGTTACATGCAAACACCACACCATTTTATATAGGGGACCTGAGCATCTGTGGATTTGGGAATCTGAAGGGATCCTGGTCCCAATGTCCTGGTTACTGAGGGATGAATGTAGTATATGCTCTCTTTTCCTTTCTTTTTATTTTGTTTAGTGTTCAGGAAAGTTTGTATGTTTGTTGAAGTTCTTACACTTCTACTAATGCCTTTATTCGTTTATATATTAAGACATTACCTTTTGGTTCATTACTATGTAAAGTTTTAAAGTTAGCTAGGAAAAGGCAGGGTCGTGTGAGAAAAAAGCAAGGCAAGGTACAAGTGAGGAGCCCCTCAGAATGGGTGTGTGAGTGTGGCCAGTCCCATGACGTTTCACAGAGGGCACTGGTATTGGAAGTCACCCTACTTGGTCCGAAGTTGTTTTTATCATCACTACCTAGTCTAATAGGTCGAGAAAGAAAGAGTGAACATGACCACAATAAGGATTCTCTTAATGGGATAGGATCATTATCAGGGGAAAAGAGCACAAAAAAGAATGGACAGAAAGATTATATATATCGTGTATTATATTTTATATAATATACTATATATTATATATACTATATAATTATATATATTTTTAAAAGGCCTTAAAGCTGGGCATGGTGGTGCACACCTGTAATCTTAGTACTTAAGAGGCTGAGACAGAAGGACTGCAAAGTTTGAGGCCAGTCCTGGCAACTTCATGAGACCCTGTTTCAAAATTTTAAAAAAATTAAAAAGAGCTGGGGGTATAGCTCAGTGATAGAACACCCCTGGATTCAATCCCCAGTATCATACCCTTTAAAAGTTTGTTTCATTATAAGTGTCTTTTTGTCTTCATTAGATAGGGATTTCTGCCTATTTTCCTCATGGCACTCAAAGCAAGCATCCTATGACCCATTTTGAAACTGAGCATTGCATTTACTAATCTGCCAGCTTGCCAAATTTTAAACCCATTAAATTATTCTTGACACCAAAAAATGAAATTTGAATTGAATTCTACTGAAGCTATCCTTATGATCAAAGAGGTCTTTTCTACAAAAATTCCTGATTAGAAAGTTTTGTGTAACTAGTGAAGAGTTATAGCAAATATTGATGTCATCGGCCTAGAACAGATCAAAGACTGATCATCTATGACTGAATTTCCAAGCCGTGTGGTTTTGCTCTTCTCTGTGTGCCTCCTCAGCACCTCCACCACCCCACCTCCCGGTGAGAGGTTACATCAGAGTCTAATTCTGATGGGACATGCTGGTAGTGAAAAGACTAGACGCAGATGACCAGGAGCAGGAGTCAAAAGCATACTTTTTAATTTTTCTACTCATCATGTATTATGAACCTATTGATTGAAAACTACTAACCTAGTGCTGCTCTGAGCTATTTTTTCTAAACAATGTGAATGAGCTAACTGAGGTTGCAAAGTGGGCGATCTAAAGCATAGTCCCTCATGACACCTGACCAGAAATTTGTGAAGATTGAAGCTTTAACCCATATAAGGTGTTTACCATGGTGTTGCTAAAGGGCCTCAAGAAATAATTGCTAATATTTCTATCATTATAAGCTTTCATCAGTCTTGAACTAAAGGAAGGAATTTAGCAAAGATCTATCTGTGAAGCAAAGTATACCTCCTTTTGTCCTTCACTGAGATGGAATATATATTGATAATTTATTAATTTATAATAAATTTATTAATTATTTTATAACTTATTAATTAATACTATAAAGTGCTTTGGAAATGTAAAATAAAAATGGTATTGTCTAACAGCTTCTTTTAAATGGCATCTTCAATACACAATAACGTAACCTGATTTAATTAAAAAATACAAAGTTAAATAATAAAAAGCAGAGGAAGAAATAAATTAAGAGGCATATTCCAGGGAGAAGGGCATGTTTTCAGATGAGATTTGAGAAAAGATGGTGAATCAATGAGGCAGAGACACTAGAAAGCTGTTTTACTTGAGAGAAGATATAGACAAAGTCCCTCCTTAGACAATCTGCCGCATTCCCTGGTACCTAATTATAACATTAAATGCATCAGCATCTCCAATAACATGAATGTTAATGATGATCATTGCTGAGACACAAAAGAGCACTTAATTACCCTTTGGGAAAGTAAATGCCACCATTACTGAGAATTGTGGAAGTCATATAAAAGTTGAAAAATGTCATAAGCCCTGGCTAGCTAACAGTGAAGATCTGAGCTGCCCTTCTGCAGTTTATAAAGCCGCTCTGGAGAACACCTGGCCATCTAGGATCTATGTTTCCAGCTACTTGGCATCTAAGGGGGCCGGTGGGCAGCCTGGATGCTGGGGCGTGAGAAGAGACACATGTCATTTCCAGACGAAGGACCATAAGCAGCAATTGTGCTTTTATTATCATCCCACTGACACCTTTAAGTCTCTACGTTGAAAATAGTGACGTCAAAAATGTGGACGGAGGAAGGCCGGGCGTGGTGGCGCACGCTTGTAATCCCAGTACTTTGGGAGGCGGAGACCGGAGGATCTGGGTTCGCGGCCAGCCTCAGCTCTCTCTCTCTCCCTGTCTCTCTCTCTCTCTGTCTACCTAGTGAGGCCCTCCACAACTTCGTGAGACCTGGTTTCAAAATAAAGCATAAAAAAATAGGGCCGGGGGTGTAGCGCGGAGGTAGAACGCCCCTGGGTTCAATCCCCGGTACCGCAAGAAAAAAAAAAAAAAAATGTGGACGGAGCCTGAGTCCCAGAGTCTCCACTTGAAGAAAGAATGACAGGGAAGTGCCCAGCCTGATCATCTATAGTGGAGCAGGCATAAGTGAGAAAGTTTTATTTGTTAAATTACTGGTATTTTAGAGTTGTTCATACCATTTCTAGTAATATGTTACCATTGCTAGTAATATGTTTTTATTTCTAAAGTTACTTTTTTTACCTAAACACATAGCTATTAAGAAAAAAGACAAGTATTAAAAATTATGCAAAGAAGAGGGGCAAGGAAAGAAACACAAGATCAGTTAGGCAGGTGTGGTGACACCTGCCTGTAATCCCAGCTATTCAGGAGGCTGAAGCAGGAGAATTACAAATTTGAAGTGGGCCTGGGCAACTTAGGGACACCCTTACTCAAAATAAAAAATAAGAGGGGCTAGGGATGTAGCTCAGTGGTAAAGTGCTTGCCTAGCATGCTTAGACACTGGGTTCAATTCCCAGCACTGAAAAAAATTACTAGTTATAAGTATATATATTTGCAAAGTGGAGAAATATGGCAAGTTGTTCAGTATGGCTGAAGTGAAGAGTTGGGCAAAGGTCTATTCTTAAATATAAATAAAAATAAAATAAAATAAAATAAAAAAGTTTCTTTGATGCACATTGGATTTAGTGCATCATAACCTTCTTTAGTGAAAGCAGTTTCCAATGCGTGTTGGTAGAACAGGTCAAACTGCAGGGAGAGGACTGAATAGAAACTAAGTTAAAGAAGAGAAATGTAAAATACTTTTTCAAGAAATCTTGTATGAAAGGAAAGGAAAGATGGGGGGGTAGCTAGAAGAAGTCATAGGAGGAGGGAAGTCTTGTTCTGTTTTATCTTGTTTTAGTACTGGAATGACTGGTGTACACTTAAATGCTACTGGAAATGCTACAGCAGAAAGGGAATGTGTGGGGTGTGGAAGAGCTCCCTGAGAAGCTCTTATGGAGAGACTTGCCTAGTGTGGTAGGAAAGGCAGCTCTGCCTCTAAGATGGACATGAGGCAAGAACAGGCGCTGCTACAAATTATTGAAGGAATGCAACCTGCTCTTACTAAGGAGCTTGCAAAGCATTTAGAAAGCATGGGCAACAATGTTCCAGGCAAAAGGAGAAAGAACTGCAAATAACATCAAGACATCAAGATGACGTATAATCAAGGGAGAATGAAAATATGTAAAACCAAGTGAGGCTGAAAAGGAAAACCATGTAGGTAGAGATAGAGATACAGATAGAGATTCACGCATGAGGGTGTAACTGTGAAATGTAGTAAAACAATACAATACATAGAGGGAAGTGTTTTTTTTTATAGATACTGGCAATGTATTTGATACTCATCTTGCTAATATTAGCTAGGTAAGGAAGAAGAAAACTAATTATTATCAAAGGAATACAATGTGCCAGAGAGCAGGCTAGTTTTACAAACATCCTCTTATTTGATTACACCCATCAAAATTGCACACATCGGCTGGGTGCAGTGGCATACATCTGTAATCCTAGTACTTGGGAGGCTGAAATAAGAGGATCACAGGTTTGAGGCCAGCCTCAGCAATTTAGCTAGATCCTCAGCAACTTAGGGAGACCCTGATTCAAAATAAAAGGGGTTGGGGTATAGCTTAGAGGTAGGATGCCCCTGGGTTCAATCTCCAGTATCACAAAAAAAGTATATGTATTTATATAGCATACAGCACATTTCCACAAGGTATAACTTCCGTTTTTTTTATTTGAGTAGAGTTCAATTCATAGTTAAGTAATAAAGTCATGTCTGTGTGAAAACATGTATTTTCATCATGCTTCAAAAATGCTGTTCCTTTAAGCAATAAAAGAGCATTTATTTTGGAGAAAAATAAAATGGGATTGATACATTATTTTCATATCTTCCTATATTGTCAACTTTCTGAAAACAAGGTCTTTGTCTTTTTCACTTGTATATCACATGTGCACAGCACAGTGCTTAAGTATACAAAAGGTACTCAGTAAGTGAGCATAGCATTAAATTTAATTTCTTGATGCCTATTTCAACATTCATAGCAGAATAAAATGAAAATAATATAAAGACGTGAAAGAGAAACGTGATTTGAAAGAAAAACGTAGTAAGTTAATCAAGAAGAAAGTAAAGTGGAGATGTGTATCTATCAGCATTCTTGCAACTACAATCTAAAGATTGACCATGTCTTGGGAGGCAGAGACAGGAGGATCCGGGTTCGCGGCCAGCCTCAGCTACTTTGTGAGGCCCTCCGCAACTTCGCGAGACGTGGTTTCAAAATAAAGGATAAAAAATAGGGCCGGGGGTGTAGCTTGGAGGTAAAATGCCCCTGGGTTCAATCTCCGGTACCGCAAAATAAATAAATAAATAAATAAATAAATAAATAAAGATTGACCATGTAACTTAGAGGAAAGAAGATTTATTTTCTTACAGTTTAGTCCGTGTGAGGCCAGGGACCAGGGATCTCAGAGCATGGTGCCAGGAAGCAGAGAAAGGGAGAGCACATGGGCTGTGATCACATCACAGACACCAGAAGTAAGAGAGAGTGAGCTGGGGGAGGAGGAACCATATATATAATCTCCAAGGCTGCACCCCCAGGGACCACCTCCTCCAGCCACACCCTACAGTTCTACTGTGTACCACCCAGGTAAATCCATTACGATGGATTTATCCATTTCTGGGATTACAACCCTCATGTCTCAATTATATCAACCCTGAATATTAATAAATGAGCTCTTTAGGGGACATTTTATACCCAACTATAACAAAAAGTAATAGAGGGTATACATTGCATACGGTAGTACAATTGCCTGGGTTATTTGAGTGATTTGCACATGCTGAAAATAATGAAACTCATGCCACTATCAGTAAACAAGGATGGCATACTCTTGCTTTACACCAGTTCCCAATATTTTACGTGGGTGCAATCAAAAAGTCTAAACAATATATTGTTGTCAATTAACACCTATCAAATATTCCAAAAGACTGTTTTTTCCCAAAATGTACATTGAATTTTAAAATTCTGTTTCCATGTTCACATTGCAAATAATGACTTTTGATTAAGTTGAATTAACCCTTTTTCAGACTCCATTTAGGAAACTCAAAGAACCAGCCTTTCAAAAATTAGACACTAATATATACAATTTTAACAACATGGAGTTAAGAGTTTGGAATCAAAATATTGCATATTCTAACAAAAGTTCACAGTTTTAGGTATCAAAGGAAAGAATAATATGCATAATGCACAATGAGCAACATTTGCAAACTACACGTATGGTGTGGGTACATCTGGTGTAATATTTAATTTGAATACTATCTTTGTGTTATGTATTCAGAATGTCAAATAGTCCAAGCTTTCTCAACCCCCCAAAATAACAAAATACTTAAGATGTTTCACTCCAAATCTATGATCAACAGAGCTTTAAAAGCAAAAATCATAGCAAAAAGAAATGATTTGAGCTAAAGTTAAAATGCTAGCTTTTATTCTTTTATTTAGGGGTGAGAGTGTAGCTCAGTGGTTGAGTACACACTTTGCATGCATGAGGCCCAAGGTTCAGTCCCAAGCACCAAAAAACAAAATGAAGAAAAGATATTCTTTTAAATGATACTTTTTTATGAAAGTCAACAACAAAAAGAAATAATCACTTCAAATCCAAGTCAGAAATTATTTTAATTAACCATAGGTGAATATCAGTCTTGATATCTCTATATGTATCCATGTAGATAAATAATAGAGATATAATTGACTATAAAATAAGAATTTTTCTATGTATTTAAAAATTATTTGATTTTATTTGCACTTAATAATAAAACAGAAGAAAAATATACAGATTCTAATTTTAGATTAATGTTTCACTACCATCAAAATTAATAAAAGTTACAAAGAAAAAATGTAGTGGTTGGAATTATGGCCATTCTTAAAACCACTTTTCACTTTTAATTAATACCACCTGATAATATTGAAAGACAAGGAAATGATCACATGTCCTCTGACTTTTATTTTATTTTTTGTTAATTAACTATTATTTAGGGCCTGTCAAGGTTTACCACATTTATATCCTGTCCTATTGCAATTATTCCCATAGATGTTAGTTTCGTGTTGAAATGAAATGACACCTCTGTTCCTTTTCCCAGGTCTTCTGCATCCCTGACTTCCCCGTTTCAATTCATTGCATGGCTGGCTGAATATCAGCATCCATTGGTTTTTCCAGGAAGGACTCAACAATATTAGTGTGTTCATGTTTGGGAATGGCTGTCTTTTGCCTTCACAGAGTGGACAGCTTTGATGAGTGTAAAATTCTTTGACTACACTTTGTCTGAATCAAGCTTATTTTACTCCATTGTCTCTGGGCATTGGACACTGCTGTGAAGAAAGCTGAGGCCAACCTGCTCTTCCCCCTTGTAATCCCAGTACTTGGGAGGCGGAGACTGGAGGATCCGGGTTCAAGGTCAGCCTCAGCTACTTAGTGAGACCCTCCGCAACTTCGTGAGACCCTGTTTCAAAATAAAGAATAAAAAATAGGGCTGGGGGTATAGCTCAGAGGTGAAATGCCCCTGGGTTCAATCCCCAGTACTGCAAAAAAAAAAAAAAAAAGTTCAACCTAAAGGTGACATCCAATTCCTGCTTAAATGCCTCAGTCATTTATTATCTGTAAAGTCTGGCCACTTAAGATATGAATCAGGACTACTCATTCAATGTTAATCTTCTCTGGAACATGGTGTGCTGGCTTACTCTGCTGATTCAATTCTTAGTTTATTTCAAGAGAAATATTTTTAATTGATGTCCTTCAATTATTTCGCCACTTTATTTGTTGGATTCTCAAATTCAGAAACATCAGTTATCCTTACATTGGACATCTCTTTTCTCCATATCCAATTCTAATAGTTAAAATGCATGCTTTTTTCTTTTTTATATTTATTTATTTATTTATTGTGGTCCTGGGGATTGAACCCAGGGGCATCTACCTCTGAGCTACACTCCCAGCCCTATTTTATTATTTTGAAACAGGGTCTCACTAGGTTGCGGAGGGCCTCACAAGTTGCTGAGGCTGGCTGCAAGCCTGTGATCCTCTGGTCTCAGCCTCCCAAGTACTGGGATTACAAGCATGTACCACGATGCCTGGCTTGTTTTTTTTCTTTTAAATTCAAATTTTTCTTATAACCACTCATTTGATTTTCATCTATACTTCTATTTCTTGGTGCTTCTAATGTTAATTTTGCTGTGGTGTTGTTTGGAATTTCGAAAAAGGAAATCCTGGACATTCCAGCATAATTCAAGAAAAGAAGTTAGGATGCAAGTAATAGACACCAGACAATTACTAATGATAATAATAAAACTGCTTTTTAAACAAAAATAATTGATTTTTTAATAACATAAATTTATGCTTTTGAATGTATTCTTGTCTCAAACATCCCTGTAATGCCAATTATGATTAGGTGTCTTGAACCCAGGGGTGTTAAAAAGAAATAAAACTACTTTCCTAAGCTTTTCATCTGATGTGCTCTGATTAGCACTTGAGTGGTACTAATCAACAACATTTTGTTCTAATGGTGCTAATTATGTACTTAAATCTTTTATGCCCAATAACTGTGCATTCCCCCTAGCAGTCTAGATAAAATCTATTCGAATTGGAGTTTTTAAAATGCTGATTTTAGGAAGGAAACAATTCAAATAATGTTATGTCCATAAATGAAGGTATCACCACCAATCTCACTAACATGTATGAGGAGTGGAACACGCCACATGATGTGTGCATGTATGTCGGTATCACTGTGAACCTCACTAGGATGTACAATTACAATGCACCAATAAAAGTATTAAAATGCTGACTTTACTGCCCGGTTTAATGTCAAAGAAAATGTAATTTAAAAAAAATGACTACTTTTTCATCTTTGAAAGCAACTTTCTTAGGATTATGATGGCAACTTTGGAATTTCAAAAAAAAGCTACAATGTGTAGATAGTTTTATTTTCTTTGAGTTTTTCTTTCTTTGCAAAGAAGCAAATGGCCTAAAATAAACTGGACTGGGGTCAGTAGGATCTTAAAGTAAAGAGCAACAGAAAGAATGATATTAGAATAACCAAACACTACACAAGTGAGTAAAAGATATTAAAGAATTGTATGCCACTGTAAGGCACAAAATCATACCATTTAAGGACTTAACAAATCAAAATATCTAATCTCTCTCTTTATGGGTGAGAAAAGTCCTATGCAGATGTTATTTTTCCCAATCTTCAATTCAAAACTGTGTTAGCCCATAGGGAATTATATTTAAAAATATAGAATTTTAATGAAAAAATAAGACAGTATTTAGGCCAGAGTTGGAAGTTTGAGGAGGTTCTTCTTAAACACAAAATTCAATACCTATTAACTGAGAAGTACTGATATACTCTAGAGAGGACAAATAACCAATAATAACTCTAGTTAACAAGCAATAATAATAATTTGCTCTTCAAAATGAATCTATCTCCCTCAAGTCAAAACTATTCATTGCACATGTTGGATAAAAAGCTATATTCATTAGATATATTAAGAAATTGAGGGTCAGAGAAGGAAAAAGACTTAAGTTCACACAATTTAATTAACCAGAAAAGTAGAACCAGAATCTAAGACCCAGGACTTCTTTATGAAGTCATAACAGAAATGCAAGAAACTGCTAAGTGCATAGCTGGTTAAACACTCTATTTTCTTTGTTGTTTTCTCATGAATATCCTGTTTGAATCTGATTCAGAAGTTGGCCACCATTTCTCCTGCTTCTCTGGAAGATGGAGGGGCCAGCAGTGGAGCTATCTGTGTTTCTGAACAACTTGCACAGAAAATGGTGGAAAATATGTTTTTTCTCTTTGAGATGCAAAATAAAGTGTGTAATATTCATGATCATAAGTTAAAATAAAATTTCCATGAAATTAAGATGAAACCTGAATATGCTAAATTTGATATTTCAAATATATATTTACAGAAGTGATAAAAAACAAAGATAACAGTGAAAGAGAGAAAACTAAGATACTTGAAGGCATTTGACAGCCTCTCATAAAAATCAAATTATAAGGACATGAAGTATTGAAATTATGTTATGCATTTGAGCAAAAAGAAAAAATCTATCAGATCCATTTTTATATTATAAAGTGATATTTTAAGAAGCATCTGTTTGTGTACTTAATGGCCCATTTTGCAATCAGTGCCTTTGTAACCTCCAAATAAACTTACAAGTTTTTCAGTCTATGATTATTCTTTCTCCCTCTTTTCTAAAGTAAACACTGTAAATGCAATTATACGGGCAACAGAATTCATAGGGTTAAGAAGAATGAGAAATTGTGATTTAAAAAGTGTGTCTTTCCTTGAAGTAAAGAATAAAATAAATGTTGCTACTTCCAATCACTAGTAGAAAATATATTTTATATCAGTATAATGGTCCCTGCTATGAAAATGATACTGAATTAACTAGATACTGTGCACCCAGTATAGACTATAGACTAGAACTATGTCTATAAATCCAGGACTGTACCATCACTAGTTGGCAGTGGCACCATCTAGGG
The DNA here is from genome assembly GCA_004027185.1 of Glis glis. Lineage (NCBI taxonomy): Eukaryota > Metazoa > Chordata > Mammalia > Rodentia > Gliridae > Glis > Glis glis. The sequence continues at coordinate 76,992 of PVJS01000563.1, read as the reverse complement.
TAATACTGACCTCACATAATAGCTTTATCTAGATGACACCACACCGTTTCTCTTCCACAGCATCCAAGGTTTCCAAACTACTAATACATCTCATTCGGTATTTTTGTATTTTTTTTCTTGTTATTAAAGAACAACTGAATTCACAAATATAACACTAATTACACATCTTTTTCGAAAAGAAATCATGCGAGACTCGAGATTTAAAGAAAGATCGCTCCTAGGTGGCCTTGACGACTTGCTGGGCTGCTCTCTAGTTGAATTGAGTTGCATTGTTCAGCGCTGAGCTGAGCTGAATCAGGTTAGCACAGATAGATGCATTGCCGGGATGCTTAAATAGGTTTTGTCACCACTTACATTAATTTAGGTTACAAAATTACTCTGACATGCTTCACAGAGGCAGGAGCTCTCCTGATTCTGTTCCTTCAGGTGAGTTTTAAACTCCCTGCTTACTCTTATCAAGATGAAGCATCACATTTTATTTTGATAATGAGCTCTGAGGCAATTTCACCTTGCAGGACCGCTACTCCTCCAAGAAAGACTGAAGAAATTCTTGCTGGAACACACTACTTTTTCTTTTCCCTCCCAAACTCACCCATGGCTCATAGCTGTCACCTTTGTTATGAGTTCCACTCACTGAGAATCAATGCTTTCTTAGATCTACCGTGTCATCATCTGTAAGCCTCTTTAATAATTTTCCTCTTTTGAAGCTTTTTTTTAAAAAAATATGGAAGGCTCTTTCCCCCCCACACAATCATTTAAGACATCTTATCAACTTAAGAGTTTTCAGATCTCTTCAAGTCTTTCCTTAAGGAAGCTTGGCTCTCTTCTCTCCCATTATTCTCTCAAGTAGACAGAAGAGATTGATTTTCAAACTGCCTTGGCTAACAACTGTGTCTTCATACTTTAACTAGTATCAGGTTCTATAAAAAGTGCCTGTATTCATTAAACAAGGAAAAAAAAAAAACTTCCTCTTCACTCTAGCCTGAGATTATTTGTAACTTGACTATGTTATGTTATCATAATATCTTTTAAAGTTTAAAAAAGACCATGCATTTTAAAGAAGAAAAGTTATAACATCAGTATTGGTAACTAGAAGATACAGGGAATTTGATGGACCCAAAAGCAAAAAAAAAAAACAAAAAAAAAACAAAAACAAGAAAGAGCTGTTCTGAACTTAAGTAGTATGCAAATTGCTTTCTTTTAAATGGTAGCATGATAACAAATTATATTTCTGGATCTTGGCACATCAAACTACCCACAGATGAAAGATGACTTAATTGCTTTGACCACAGTCCGAGTCAGAATAGCTCAGTTGGCAAATATAAAAATAGCTTGGTGCTATTTGCATTTGCATTTGAGCAAGGAGTGATTTCATGTTAATGTCCAACGTCTAGGTAACAAAGCAACCTACAGGTAGTGAAACACACCTTGCAAGAAAGAGATGCAATTCCTGACCGTAGTGTCTAAGGGTTGCTTGGGACACATTGATCTTGTCAGCTACATCCGTGTGCGTAGGAAATAACACTGTCAGCGCAGCGCCTTCAAATTCAGATCACAGTACATGGCGAGTTTATGTCTTTAGAGGTTTAGCAGTTAAGGATTCACAGAGATTTGTCGCCTGTGCCATCACCTTTAAATAACCTCCTAAAATATTTTAATAATTCATTGTTATCCTGAATGTCTAATGTTGCTGTTAATAGCTTAAGTTGCTTCTTAAAATTTTACCTAACAAAGTGTTTCAAATAAATAATCATAGCAGAGTGAGCTTCACTATATTTTAGACTTTACTATGTAGCAGTCCAAATAAAGTAAAAATATATAGAAGAGGAAAAATATGACACAAAGAATAGGAAATGTCTCCAGGCCTTGTATTAAATGTGAATTTAAAGCAAGTAATGGTAAAACATGGACTACAGACTCTCCATTTTTTCCATGTTGGAGATGATGTTCCTTTCATATTTTCTAAACTTTGTAATCTAAACAGCAAACTTAATTCAGGAGAAAAAAAATCCACCATAACTGATTACCATAACCAGGATCAGACATTTAAATCAAAAGTCACTTGAGTCGAAAAAGGTTTAAGTTTTTTCAATAAATTATTTTTTATAATGACTATAAAAGTTATATAGTACACAGAGGCTAGCCGGAGCTAGATACTTTACTGTACCTGAATTGCAAGGAGTACTTTCTGAGATATAAAGCTGACAATCAGACATCTGAGGGTGACCGGAAAATAGCAGCCCCTGAAAGATTAAAGTGAAAATGTTAGCAACCCGAAGGCAACAACCATTGTTCTTTTGCTTTTGAACAAGGAGAGAGAATGGGCAGATTATAATACAATCATATATACACAGACCAAAAAAGTAAAATCCCACCCCACAATCATTTTCAAAGCAGAAAGTGAGAATTCTTGCTCCACAAAAATCTATATTGCTTCTGCTATTTACAAACCAGTTCTGTGGTTAGGCTAAAATACAAGCATAAAATGGCTTACTTTATAAGGTAGAACTGAGTTACGCTATTGAAATTCAATAAGGCCCTACTTTTGTGTTTTTAATGTATTTTTTTTCAAAATTTATGACTACTAAAGAAGGGCAGATATATCTGAGGTTAAGCAAAAAATGTATTGTTCATAAATATTGTTATTACTTCAAAACATATTCTTGACCAAAACACCATGAAAGAAAATGGTTTTAGGTGATGGAATTTGGGGGTAAACTTATGGAGAGCAAGTATTTAAAACTAGCAAAACTACTGTGGATATTTTTAAATGGAGAAGAGAATGAATAATGTTGCACGGGACTTAGGGGAAATATCAACACTTTTACTTATTTAATTTTTTATTCTTAAGCTTTTTAATTGTTAAAGAAAAACTGTATGCAAAACAATATTTGTCATCCATAATCTCTCCACTTTTCATGGAGGTATTTAAAGAAATTTATGGAAAAATTCCACCCTTGACGTTCCAATCTCAGTTCCCAGAGACAAACAGGGTTAAGTGTTCAGTAAACTTTCAGACTTTTTTTCTACATGTATCTACCCACCAAAAAAATGAAATTGGGGGGGGGGGAGTAATGGTTAAAGGGTTTTTTCTTTGTTTTACAACTGGTCCTATATTGACAGAACCCTTCGTCTGGCCTTCATTGTTTATTAGAATCTCCACATTTTCTGCAGTAAAGAAACGTGTCATCTTTCCTCCTCTATGACTTCTGCTGGAACTGCCACGGCCACATGTTCCTTCTTTCTGAGGTCTGCTTTTCCTTTTTGACTGTGAACATCTCCACTTCACCCACTCCAGGAGCAAGGAGTCTGTCCTGCCACCTCCTGATCCACTTTACAGAGAGGAGATACAGATTTTCGGCTTCTGGGTTAGCACCCTGATCATGGCTCCACTGGAAGTCCCAAGGAAACCTGGGATTTTGCACTGGGGGACCCACCTGGGTCTTGGATTTAGCATCATGAGCATTGGCAAGGGACACATAATCTTCTTTAATACTAAATATAACCGCATTATACTCTGCACCTTGCTTTAACTTAATTATGCATCAGAAATGTCTATCCAGATCATTGTTTATAAAAATCTACTCACATTTATTTTTATAACAGCAAATTATGTTATAGAATGGAGGCACCATAATTTATTTAATCATTTGATTATTGGAAAACATTTGTTTCATATTTTCTGCCCTTTAAAATAATCCTATGCATATATCTACTTTGTTAATGATCCTGAACATCTATTATATAGTTTTTAGACATTTACATTTGTTCTGCTATTGCCAGATTAAAGTATTTTCCTATTAGATTCTTGTTTTGTAAAAGCTCTTTGTATATTTGATGTGTTTATTTTTCTCCCAGTCTGCCATTTTGTTGTTGTTGTTGTTTTTGTTTTACTTTGCTTATGGTCTTTTTCTTCACAAAGCAGGAACCTTAGTGGTTGTGTGTGTTCTTAAAAGTGTCAACCTTTTCCTTGTGACTCCTTGGATTTTAGATTTCTTAGGAAAGACTTTCCACTCCAAATCTATAAAACATCTTTACATAAGTAGTAATGTTATACTTCCATTACTGTATTTCTTAATCTATAATATTGATTTAACTTTGATTCTAATATTGATTTAACATTTATTCTAATTCATTAATAAAATAAAATTTAAATAGAAATTATTGACAAGCACTTACAGAATAATGAAACCTGGGGCGGGCAATAGATAGCTGAGGTTTAAAAAGAAGAAATAATTCAGTTGATTACTTTTCTTGATAAAAATAACTAAATAGTTGGTGATGGAAGCAAGATATATAATAAATTTAGACCTGTGATATACATTGTCTCCATAAGTCTTTCATTAAAAGAATCAATTCAAGTTGGCTTCTTCTTCTTATATGGTATGGTAATGTCCATTTACCATGTGAGCTTTGCACTACATTAGCCACAAAACCTGGTTTGTCTACCAACATCGTAACATGACCCTCTTCAGACAGTGGGGATGGGATGTTTCATCAGAGGATGTTGCTTGTATGTTAAGACACTCTTGTTATGATGACTTGTAGCTGTTGATTTTCTTTTTACCATGCTTGCTTACCACTGTGTAAATACAGCACAAATGTGTGTGGTGTATGTTTTTTTTAATATGTGGACAATTTAATCAGTAGCTTTCAGCCAAATACATTATTCAGATGGCCAAGTTAAATGTTTCTTAAACAGAAATTAAAATGATTATGTGCAACACTACTGCATTGCTAGAATAGATCAAATGACCTCATCAGAAATGTTTGAGGAGGTGTCAAACTTATCCATGTTAAATTTCAAAACTTAACTGTGAAAAGCTCTCTAGCTAACCATCTGTTTATCTAGTTCCTCCTATATATAATCAAATTTCTCCCAAACAGGAACTCTTGCATTGACAGAGTAAATGAGTCCAAATATTTGGCTTAATATATCTTCACTTTAATTAATGAAATAAAATTAATCTTTCAACTGAAGTGACATTTACATTTGTCTGTTTGATCTACAATATTTTTGAAGGATATTCATAATATTTTGTACACTACAAAAAGCATATCTTCTTGTATTTGTATTCAAGCAGCTGGCCTGTGTATACAATCATAGATGAGAATGTTTTAACAGGAACATCATCTCTAAATTTTTTTTTTGGTAGTGCTGAGGATTGAACCCATGGCCTTGCACATGCTAAGCAAGTACTTGATCACTGAGCTACAGCACCCTGGCCCAATATCTAAGTGTTACTGCATTTCAATCTTAGTTATGAAAGGAAGCAAACCTTTAAAAAATAACCAGAAACATTTTAATTCACAAAGAAGTTAGGTATCCATGATTCCATTGATATGCAACTAAATTGGAAAATTATTTACCCCCAGTTGTATTTCAGGGTCAAAATACCTGAAATAGACATTCCAGAGGATTATATGATGAGAAAGCTGTTAAATAAAGAAAGTGAGGGTTGTTGAGAAAAAATTTGGCTAGGACTAACTAACTAATGATGATTAGTAAAAATGCAATAAGGAAGTAGGAGAATTTATGTTTCAATGCATCATTTCACATGCATGGTAGAAGGAATAATGTCTGAATAAATGCAATAAATAAAGTATTGTTTTAATAAATACCATGCCCCCAAAGTAACAAGAAATGCTTTTATTAAAAATACTTGTCCTTGCAAGAAAAAATGTTTGGGTCATTCAAGTATCTGAATAGTAACTGGGCACTTGTTTTTTTACTTGTCAACTAATTCTTGAGAGCACTGAGGGTGCAGTATCCTTTGCATAAAAAGAGTAGTTTGAATCCTGACTTAAACATTAATTTGTGCTTTAACTTCTTCCATCAAGTTATGCATTTACGGTAAATTAAATAATTCTGTTATCATAAACTTCAAGGATAATAATAACTATATCTGAATCTATGAAATCTATGTGTGTAAATGTAACACACAAGCTTCTTATTTACAAATAATTTTCTTCTAAAATTGTGTCTGACAATTTTTAATGATCACAAATGTGCAGATAATGTTTTGTAATCACAACTAACCTATCAGTGAAGTAATCTTTGAGGCATAAAATGAAGTACTTCTCCCGTCTTTGAGTATTTCTTACTCGGTTTTTAAGTATTAGCATCCACCTTGATATTCTCTTCATTGTCAGGAGATGGCGCTGTGGGTTTTAAATCACAAAACGAAAAAATCCCAAAGCACTACTGAATTTTTAGTTTAATGGTTCTTTCTTTATTCATGCACACCGGACAAACCCTAAAAGTGTTCACCTTTTTTTGTTCTAATAACTTTAACTTCACTTCTTTTCGAATGTTTTTTTTTCTAGATTCTATGAAAAGATTCCAGGAGGGAGCCATGTGTAACACAAAAATCGAGTGTGTTATATTGGTCCCTAGAGAAAACAATTGATTGCAGAAGTATGTCCCAAGCCATGAAGACGAGAGTGAATCTTCATAAACTCTTTTCACTAGTTTTCCACTATCTTTATCATATCTTACATCGTTTCAGCAGTGAGAAGCAGGCACCAAGTTATTCACTTGCTGTACTGACCACCGGCCTTAAAAGCCACCAAGACTGGGACAGTTTGGCAGGGACCAGGTGAGACTTCTGGGACAGGTTGGGGACTCTTCTGCGTTGCACTTTTTTAGTTTCTCAGGAGCTGAGGGTGCCTCTTCAGTGTCTGTTCAAACTTAGGCGAACTTGTGCCAAGCAGTAGGGAGGATCAACTGATTTTCTTTACAGAAAAGGAAAATCTTCTCGAGAGAACTTTATATCAAGGGGCTCCAACTTTTCGACTGTCGGAGTCCTGGGGAGTGCAGCACCTGGGGCAATGGAAAGCCCTCTTCCACATTAGTTCCTCCAGTCCCGGGACACACAGGAACCCAGAGGCTCTCTGCAATGAGTTTTATAGGACCTACGAAGAGGGCAAGAAAATACTGGTGACAGGATGACACCCCGAGACTTGGTCTGGAATCTTTTTCCGCGGGGTAGATCCTGTACTCCCAAACCCTGCAGGGGCGCAGGATGCTGAACCCAGCACCTGGCCGCCTCAGCCACGCAGGTTTTAAGCTGACCCAGGCGCCAGGCAAACGCAACTTCAAGGTCATTGCGTGTCTGCCTGGGGCTGGAGCGCCGCCAAGAGAGCCTAGGGCCTCCAGCACTGGAGGCCGGGCAGGGAGGCCTGAGACCCACTCGGGATGTTTCTCAAAGAGGGTCCCGCTGCGTTCTTGGCGTTCCCAGCCAGACCTTCCAAGCTGGACTCCTTCTGCCCAGGAAGAGTTCCCGGGGCTCTCTGGGAATTTGCTTTCTCAGAGCAGCTCCCAAGCTCAAGTTGATGTTAATTTGCCAAAGTTTGTTTTTATTTTCTAGAGTGTTCTGAAAACCATAAATCGAGGCGCACACAGACACAATTCTCCCTCTTAGAAAACACACGTAGCTACCCAAATCCAGGCTGCTCCTGTTTAATCTAGCTAAGCAATAAAGCTGTTTATCAGAACTGCAGAAACAACAAAGGAGAACTCCTGGCTTTTCAATTTCAAGGAAGTTTGTGTTCCGTTCTGGTTTTATTAGGACTCCTATTTCAAATTTCAATGTTAGGATGATCACTAAGGAAAAAAACCTACTTTGGTCTGCAGCTCATTGCTCTAATTGCGCTGCGCTGCCGCTGTCTGAATATTTTAGAATCCTTTCAAAGTCATAGGTGCGTTCCTCCTGCAGTAACGCAACCGTGTTCATCTTTACGCATCACACTGTCCTCTAGTGTATATATGTTTGGTATCCAACACTTGGCCGGCTGAAAACGCTCCCTTTACCGACATGTTTGCCAATGGGCCTCACTGAGCCAACTAGCCCAGCTGGGTGTTCCCCAAGTGGCCTAAATGGTCCCACCCTGCAGCGGGCAAAAAAGGATGGTCCCCTGCGGCCCTTGTCCCCCAACTGTGTAGGTAACTCACATTGCTCCTCTCTGAAACTGCAGAGGATTCTTCCCGCGCTTTGCTTTAAGGGGTCACTGTGGGTCAGGAGATTTCGCTGTGGGTGACTTCGCACCCTCACCGCCCGCGCCAGAACGCTCTTATTCTGCCTTTCCCCTGGCCACCTTTCCAACTGCCAATTCCCTGTGGATCCAGGGCTCTTGCCCTATTCTTGGAGGAACAAAGTTGGAGCGCGCAGGTTCCCAGAGCTTCTGCGGCCAGGGGGCACTGAGCGAGCTGCTGACGTCACCCCTCCGCGGGCCGAAACCAGGCGGCGGGATCCCACACAGGGGAGGAGACGAGCTGGGACCGTGACTCGGAGTTCGCGACGATTAAACCAGGTAACGAGACAAGGGGCAGATGTGCTTTCATTGCTCTGTAAGATAAATGCAGAGTTAAGTGCCTGACAACTTCCCAGAAGCAATCAGCAAAAGTTTACGAGTGCATAAACCTCAAAGACCATTCCCCGACGGTGGTTAGAAGGACCGCGTTTAGAGCTTCTATAAATTCTCTGGTCGTTTCCCAAAGCAAAGTTTCCAGCGACTATTAAGCAGCCACTTCCTCTAGAGAGACTGGAGAGATTTTCTCGAATTTCAAAAGAAAGAGGCGTTGGGTACCTATGAAGTGAAATAAAGCCGCGTAAAAGTTTGTTCCCGAAGTTGGACGGCCTGGAGGAGGAGGGAGGTGGTAGGAGGCCGTAGAGGTGGGATCCGGGAAGGTCCGGAGATGCCTTTCTTTCGAGAAACCAAGGTCCTGTGAGGGTCCCGGGTCTCGCCCGAGCTGGCAGAGCCTTGGCCACTCCAGAGGTCGCCCCTGTTCTGCCCTGCTGGCCCTGAAGACACAGCCTCGCCAGGCACCTGTCGCTGAGCCCACCCTTCCACTAGTCCCGGACTTTCAACTGCGCACTGCGGGATAGGAATCTATGCGTCCTGAAGAAAGTTTTGGACCACCAAAAAGGGGGCTGGATGGGAAACTAAGTGAGACATCAGGGGGCTCGTAACATCCCGGCCCAGAGCCACAGCCGGGCTGGACTCCACCTCCTGCAAGGAACGCAAGGATCCTCAGGCAAACACACCCCACCTGGGTTTACAGAGAAACTTCGTTTATGATCCCAGTGAAAACAAAGCTACTAATTGAAAAACAGCAACACTGGCGTGTGTTTAGCTTCCTAAAGGGAGAGGTTAACAGCTGCTAGAGCCGGGGGAGGGAAGGAGAGAGGCCAGCTGTGAGCGAGGGGCGGCCCTGCAGGTCACCTAGCCCCGGTTCCCCTGAGACACGCGAGGGCAGACTCTAGCTTTCTTCAGCTCCAGCCTGGGTGCCACTCAATGGAGCCTCGCGCAGCCCGCCTGCTCTTTCTCAATCTTTGGGTTCCAATGTATGGAAGAAGCTAGGTAACCGAGGGCTGCTTAGTGTTCAGGCGCCCTGGAGATTGGAACACAGACGATTGTTTTGGAAAGATAGCGCTCAGCTCCTTTTCAGCCTTTCCAGGTGAAAACAACGCAGACATTTCTGTGTCACCCTCACCCTTCCATTGTGAAATAAGGCGCCCAACTGTTCTGATATTACCATTCAAAAACAGGTTCTGTGGTGAACCTCATTTGTGAATCTATTACGGAGATTAATAGATTATTTCTCCTTTTTCAACTAATTCTCAGTGGGGAAATTTAACCATATGGTAAGGAGAGAATTAGAATTTCATCACATTAGAGCAAAATGTAATGAAAAGAGTCCAACACCTGGGGCCAACTCTGAAAGCCACAATTAAAAGGTTTTTAATGAAACCAGAGAAACCAAAAAAAAAAAAAACCCCTGCACTCCTGCACTGCCTTCAATAATTCTGCTACATAAGAAAGAATTACTGGAAGTGCTGGGAAATATTGTTTTTACTTATGTCAGAAGGACGAACCCCAGCTGCTAGACACCACGTGCTGGGAAGGAGGGACTCAGAGGCCAGGGGACCCTCGTGCCATTCCCATCCGGATAGAAGGTCTTCACAGTTCTCCCCCTCACTAAGCCTCCTAGAATCACCTAGGAGATCCAGGTGTCCCCAAAGGGCTTTCTAGCTGTGACAGTAACGTTTCCGTCTAAATAAATGCGCACAATCGCCCCCACTTAGGGCATGAGTGGATTCAATTCACGGTGTCGACTCTTCTATAGGAACTGGATTTTAATCTTCAAAGTTTGAGAAACCAGTTTCTTCCTGTTTAGGAAATCGTGTGCTTCCCAATCACTATTACTGAAGCAGTCATTTGGACACCATTGCAACCCCCCCCATTTTAAAAATCATATGGTCTGCATAATCAATTTCTCTTCATTTTGCTTTTTTAATTTTTTTTTATCCGGGTCGGAAATGGGTAGTGAAAGGGTATGGAGAAAAAGGCAGAGTGTTGGGAGGGGGGGATTGGGGGCACGATTGCTTTGCTCTTTTAGTAGCTGAAAATCTGGACTGAAATTTGGGCAAGCCAGCTGAGACACCACCTTCCCCCTGAAAGTCCCATCTCTAAATCCAGACCAGAGACATCCTATGAACCGGGGCGGAGTGTAATTCTCGCCCGGAAGGGTAATTTAGCACAAGCTGAGACAGCAGTGGAGAGGGAAGGGCAGTGGGGGTGGGGTGCGGTGGGTGGGGGCGTCTGCTTTCCACAGGACTCCCGGGCTTCGCAGTGGAGCTACAATTTGCTGAAGGAGCAAAGAACATCCTCGGCTCTAAGTAGGGCTTTTAGTGTGCTCATTGATGAGTGAAAGTCGCCACACATGTCAAGCTAAAGGCAGTTGTTGGGTTACTAACAGGACCCAGCGCCTTGCAAACATATGCGCTAAGCTGTGTATACAGATGGCAGGCAGAATAATGGAGCAGGCGCCTTTTATAAAGCTCTAGCTGCTGCCTGTCTTCAGACCTGGGAAATGAAACTATTCAGACTCGCGGCCAGATAGCGCCTGCGATTGTTTGTTACCGTTTTAATCCTATTAATTAAAACGTTAACCTGATTGGGTAGAAAGCGCTGTCCCAACAGGCGAGTCTTCTTCATAATAACCTACTCAGAGATAATGATGTAAAAGACTCCCCCGTCTGCGGCGGCGGCTGGTTGATGGGTCCGGAAATCTCTTGAAGGTGAATCCAAGCAAGATAAACGGTGCGGAGAGGAGGCGCGGGGCTGGGCTCAGAGCGGCGGCGGCTCCACTCCCTGCGCGCCCACCCTCCCACCATGCGGGGCCGCGGCCCATGGTGAGCCCCAGCAGCCAGAACCATCGGCTGGAGACGAAGAAGAAAAAGAAGAGGAGGCGGCGAGCGCGGGGGAAGGCGAAAAAGAAAAAGAAAGAAGGGGAGAGGGCTGCCGGCAGCAGCAGCCAGGGAGCCCGGCTCGCGCGCGTCTGCGGAGCCGCCTGACTCCGGAGCGGCGGCGGCGGGCCATGGAGCGCGGGCTGCACCTCGGCGCGGCGGCCGCGGGCGAAGACGACCTCTTCCTGCACAAGAGCCTGGGCGCCTCCGCCGCCAAGCGCTTGGAGGCGGCTTTCCGCTCCACGCCCCCGGGCATGGACCTGTCCCTGGCGCCGCCGCCTCGGGAACGCCCGGCGTCGTCGTCCTCGTCGCCCCTGGGCTGCTTCGAGCCGGCTGACCCCGAGGGGGCAGGGCTGCTGTTGCCGCCGCCTGGAGGAGGCGGCGCGGGCGGCGGCGGCGGCGGCGGCGGCGGGGTGAGTGTCCCCGGGCTGCTGGTGGGCTCTGCCGGCGTTGGGGGCGACCCTAGCCTGGGCAGCCTGCCGGCCGGGGCCGCCCTGTGCCTCAAATACGGCGAGAGCGCGAGCCGAGGCTCGGTGGCCGAGAGCAGCGGCGGCGAGCAGAGCCCCGACGACGACAGCGACGGCCGCTGCGAGCTGGTGCTGCGGGCCGGGGGCGCCGACCCGCGGGCCTCCCCGGGCGCGGGCGGCGGCGGCGCCAAGGCGGCCGAGGGCTGCTCCAACGCCCACCTGCACGGCGGCGCCGGCGGACCCCCGGGGGGTCCGGGCGGCGGCGGCGGGGGTAGCAGCGGCGGCGGCGGCGGCGGCGGCGGCAGCAGCAGCAAGAAATCCAAAGAGCAAAAGGCACTGCGGCTCAACATCAACGCCCGCGAGCGCCGGCGGATGCACGACCTGAACGACGCGCTGGACGAGCTGCGCGCCGTGATCCCCTACGCGCACAGCCCCTCGGTGCGGAAGCTCTCCAAGATCGCCACGCTGCTGCTCGCCAAGAACTACATCCTCATGCAGGCGCAGGCCCTGGAGGAGATGCGGCGCCTCGTCGCCTACCTCAACCAGGGCCAGGCCATCTCGGCCGCCTCCCTGCCCAGCTCGGCGGCGGCGGCGGCGGCCGCGGCTGCGCTGCACCCCGCGCTCGGCGCCTACGAGCAGGCGGCTGGCTACCCGTTCAGCGCCGGGCTGCCCCCGGCCGCCTCCTGCCCGGAGAAGTGCGCCCTGTTCAACAGCGTCTCCTCCAGCCTCTGCAAACAGTGCACGGAGAAGCCTTAAACAGCCCCCCCCCGAAAAACACCAGACCGACCCTACAGCTAGAGGAAAGCGAAGAGCTGCTCCCCACCCCTTTTATTTTGGTCCTCTCGTAGTTGTGAAAAACTTGAAGAGCAAACAAAGCAGAGGCAAGAACTGAGACGTTTCAGAGACAAGCGGGACTTTCAGCCTTGACACCCCCAGAATCTCGGTCTCTGGGGTGGGGAGGGAGGGAGGGGGAAGGTGAAGTTGGGATGGAGTCTGGATGTCTTTTTTCTTTCTTTCTTTCTCAGAAAGTGGCAACTTTGGTGGCAGCCTAGACTGCTGGAAGCAGAGTCTTCCTTAAAGGTGAAAAATACGTTGAGAAGTAGTGCTTGGTTATGAAGCCCGGAGAGCATTGTATGGCAAAATACTAATCCTACTAATAAGCTTGAATTTGGCAGTGCTGAAGGGGAGAGGAGGAGTCCGGGGTCAGGAGACAGGTGGAACGGAATATTCATTCAGACAAATCAGAAAGGGCACTTGAAAAGAAATTTTGATTCTGAGCCAGGAGACAAACTTGAAATGTAGACTTATTTAAGTGTGGGGAGACCCAGAGAGAGAGAGAGACACGTTGTTATGAAAGACTTGTATTTTTTATTGTCTCTGAACTTGAATCCTGTGAAAATGCTCAAAGTTTTGGCGAGAGTGATATAACAAAAAAACAGACTGTGGCTGAAAGAATTGCATTTAAAAATATTTATGTGCACCTTGTTACTTTCTACTCTGCAGTGACGGATTAACAATTCATGGTATTTATTTGTTATTCTTCAATGACCCTTCCGCATCAACAGTATTTATCATGTGTTAAGGTCATGGGTCTTATGTGCAGATTTTTTTAATGCCTCTAAAATTCTGTTTATAGATTAACTTATACTGTGTGCCAAGTGTTTAAAGGTTTATTTGCCAACAAGTATGAAGAGAAATATTGATGTATCTGAGCTGCTTAGGTTTATGAAAGGTCACCTGGATATTTTCAGTTGCATCATCCCTGTATTTAAATTGAGCTTTAATAAATTGCTTCAGTCCAAAAATTACAGGAAAGGTGTATTCTTAATTGATGAATGAATTGATCTCTTTTTTGAAAGGGGACTTCTTTGCATTCCAAAAGGGAAAAACATCACAGCAATAGATTCTACAAGTATAAGAACATGCTAAGCAAGTATGTTTTCCAGGCTGTGCTGTGCATTTTTTTAAAAGGTCTAATTTAGTTGCTTTTAATATATATGTACATATATAAGTTATTTTAACTGTGAAGAATTATTTAAGTTAAAAGACTGGTTTGATTTGCCTATGGTGTGATATCCTTTGTTATTTTTCTAAAAAAATAAAATTTAAAAAGAAATAAAATAAAGCTAAGGAAAAACAAGAAGCTATTTACCCAAAGTGAGCTTTCAATTTTAGTTTGCATGGCTGTTTGCCTGCCTTTCCGTCCTATGAAAATAAAAAAAAAAACCTTTTATTTTCCTTCTTAAATGGAGTCCTGCTATTTTCCACTCCTTGAAGATAATACAAATTCAGTTTGTCAGGTTGGATGGTGAGTTGGGAGCTGTGATGGATCTGTCGGTGGGTTTTGGATGTGTAAAGAATGATATATATATTAAATAGGTCAATCAGACTATGACAGCTATGTACGACCATTTGTATGTGTATCTATGTCAGAAAGAATCTTTATTAAAATATTTTGATCAAACATTTTATTATGCTGTGCTTTGTGGAAGGAGCAATCACCTCTCTTCTGTGTTACTCTTTGCTTGAAAGGTAACAAAAAAAAAAAGAAAGGAGTTTCAGAGAAGGTAGAGCCAAAATTTTAGCCAGTAGTCGTAGTTCACTTGTTTGCTTGGTAAAAGGCCTGGCCATGGAAGGAGAGGAGGATGGGGCCAGTGGTGGGACCCAGAAGAGGCCCACAGTCCCTGGCTGCTGGCATGAGCTTAGAAGGCCGAGCTCACCCTGGAACTCATTTCCACTGGAATGGCATTGCTAACCATGGAGGGCCCAGCAAAGTGGGTAAAGTTTCTTAAATACTTTAAAATCAGTGTTTCTATCTCCAAATATTTGAAGGCCAAGGAAAAAGAGGGATTTGGATTCTCTAAACACCGATTTTATTGTGGTCTTTCACTTTTTTGTGACAAAAGAATCAAGTAGGTTGAATTCCATAAGTATAAAAAATGTCCATAGAGATCCAGAGCCTGCTGTAGGTGTTGCTTGTTAATGAAGATTTCTAGATATTTGGATTGGGTTGGGCATGGATTCTACTAAAGAATGAAGGATAAGCTTGTATTTGGACCTTTATATTGCCCTCCAGTGTAGAAGGTAGGATTTGGACTGTGGTGGAGGCTGTGGTGATGGTAGTGCTGATGTGGTGGTAAAGGTTAGAGTGTTTCCTCTGCACCCAGTAAGCTGAATGCATTTTGGTCTGTGTAGCCTCAGTTCATAAAGATATCCCTAAATGCCATGAAACTTAGTGGGGGGTGAGGGAGGATATTTTCTGCTCCACTTGCCATCAAAGAAGATTAATCAGAACCTGTAACTTTTCAGAAAACATAACAGCAAAAGGCCTTGAAGCTGAAGCCCTCCCAGTCTGGGAGTGGGGGTAGAGAGAGCAAGGAGACCAGGGCAGCCCCCAGGCAGGAGGAGACCCGTCTCTCAGCATTTACCAGACAAAGCCTGGGTGCGTCTAATTATGATTATTAAAACAATTTCCATGACGATGTCTAATATTATGTTAATTTGAAAACAACTGTGTATGAAAACTGTCGACTATAATACCTAAATTCATTTAATGAAACACATCGTTAAGGCAATTAAACCTCCTGGATGTGATTAAGAAACATAATTACGACACTGTTCTGCGCCATAATTGGGTGTCTTTAATCAAGGGGTAAAGTGATCAGCAACACAGCCATTAGTTTGTATTGTTCTGGCCCTGCTGTCCATCATTCTGATTAGGAATTAACCACAGCCACCACCAGCCGGATGTTTCCCCCCTTTGCATATTAACATTGTAGGGGACACATGCACTGCAAGATTTACTGCCTAATATTTCTCATCACTAAGAAAGCCTCCTTGAAATAATTCCTCTACAACCTCTACACTGTTAAACTATTATCAGAAATTGGACAGAATAACAAATCTTGAACGTTAGGAGAAAAGAGAAATGGTCACTCTCCTCATATCTGTCATCACAGCCTCTAGGCTTAGTCCTGAAGAGACTTGAAATCCATGGGAATGGGGGCAAGAAGAAAAGAGAAAACGTTGAAATGTCAACTGAATAGGTCTATTAACTGCAGCAGGGTTAATGATATTTATTTTCATTTTAATAATTTCAGACCAATCAACCTTCCTGCCATACCCAAGAGTTTCGGCATGTGGTTGCAGGAGGAATGGGGGACACCTGGAGGAACAGGAGAAGGGTCTTCTGGTTTGCTCAGGTAGCCAAGTTTCTTTCAGCAGCAGCTTTTGGAGAAGGAAAACGGTGGTTGGAAAGGCAACTCTTTCCGGGCCACTGTTCTGCTGAGGTGGGAGCCCCGAATTTCTGCCTAGTCTGGAGAGTTGGCCCCCACACTGCGGGGGGCCCCAGATGTCTGTCTTGCTTGGAGCCACCGCGTCAGGACTGGGTGACTGAGCATCGGGGGTTCAGAAGTGCAGAAGTGCCCTCCGGCGGGAGGGAGCAGGCAACCTGGTCCCTAAGGCTGCGCTGTGTGCCACTGTACAGTGACCAGGTACCCACCCTGCGGCGGTGGGGCTTCCCCAAGGCGCACCCCTTGGGTATACCCCGCTGCTCCTCTTCCTTTAGGGAGCTGAAGAGTGGGCAGATGAAGCCCAGGTAAGCCTTACAGGTCCGCTTGGCTGTTTAGCCCCACTTAGGTGGCACCGCCAGCTTGACATTGGGCACTGACTGGGCTCCAGCTTTTCTTTTATTACTGGACCCCCAAATGATCATCTTGGAAAAGCTTTCTAGTTACCTCTCCGCCCCTCCACCTCCCTCTGGGGGATGGAAGTGCGTGCAGGCTCGTGTGTGCGTGCGCGCGTGCGCGCTGTGCAATGCGCGCTTGACTCTACAACTAGGAAATCGCTCCAAGACCTTGTGACCTTCTTTCTCCAGTCGCACCCACTACCCGTCCCCACAGCTGAAGGTCCACTAGGGAGGACTGAGGCTTACCGAATCCCCTTTTCCACTCACGTTGGTTTTCCGACGCTAGAACCGGACGTTTCTAGGCGACCCGGACCCTGCGATTGCTCTGGGATGAGTGGCGTTGGCTTTTCCAATGTAATGACTTGTGAAAGATATAATCATGTGTTAAATTGAATCCTCCGTTTAACTGTTAATGGTGTGCTCTGGGCACATTTACGTATTAGATGCTATGGTAACTAATTACCACTTGGAAAAAGAATAATACACTTCCTAGACTTTGAAAAATAATGATGGGAGTTCACTTCCCGGCTCGCAGCACATTGTGGCGGCTCTGCCGGTGGAGCGAGGGAGCCTTCGCTCCTGGAACCGCAGAGGTAATGAATCCTGGTCAGGTGAGGCTCCTCGTCAAACCTTTGATGAAAATGTGATTCAGCTCCGGAAGGGGGGAGTGCAGGCGACGACGGTGCCTCTACACAAAATTTAATTGCAAGACCTAAACATCAGAAATAAGTTTTCTTTTGACTAAAATGCAGCTCAGACTAAATTATCCACGTGTCAAGCAACTTTACATCAATTAACAATTTTTGTTGTCCCCTGTGTGCTCTGTTGGCATTTATAACTCTAGTTTTCCTGGATTCGCCAAGCCAATGAGCTGCAGGTGGATTTAAACTCGGTCTTTTAAATCAAACCTTAGGCACAGTAGGAGGGAGAGCCAGGAGGCAGCAACTTCAGTTTAAGAGTAAAAAGAACTTCCAGGATGAGAGTCTTTTTCACTGACCAGATCTTGGTGTGTTTACTAGAACCAGGGTTCTGCAGGCTGTGACGAATAACCTGGAGCCTGTTCCGCCCCAGGGCTGAAATGTTTGTGCAGGGCACCCGGCAGCGCTGGAGGAGGGAGGTGGCGGCCTTCCAGCAGGCCCGCCAGCCCTGGGTGGCCGACTCCCCAACTCCCCGACTCCCCGCAGGAGGTCCGCCACCCGAGCGCGCGTCGCGCCGCACCGCGCAGTGCTGGCTGGCCCTCCTCTGAGCACCCCTTCTCCCCAGGCTTCCCTTAGGCCTTTGGGGTCCCTCCTGCTGGCGCAAAGGCTGTCCAACTTCCAAGTTCCTTGGGGGCAAAAAGCGAACTTCAGGGTTTCTGCCTAGAACTCTCTTTCGAGGGTGTTTGTATAATCCGACTGTGCCCTGGATTCCCGCAGCAGAGTGGCCTCCCGCGTAGCTGACGGGTTTAGAAGCTCCCAGCAGCCCCACCAAACTCGGGAATTCTGCGACAGCGCCCCAGTTTTAAGTCCCAAAGGACTCTTGCTTTCTCAAAACTCAGCTCGCCTTTCCCGAGGTTTGATTTGGGTTAAATTCTACCACTTTTTTTCTAAATTACTGGCTTTAATATGGTCCAGCAGACTTTTCTGGGCTGTTGCAAAATAATCAGGTACTCGTGGTGTGTGTGTGTGTGTGTGTGTGTGTGTGTGTGTGTGTGTGTGTGAGAGAGAGAGAGAGAGAGAGAGAGAGAGAGAGAGAGAGAGAGGCACTTTTCTTTCCCTTCTCCAGTATTCTCTAATTCCTACAATAGATCAGGGAGTTTAGGAAGAAAAATGCCTGGGCTGGGAAGGTTAGACTGCAGAAGGAAAGAGGATTTTGCAGTTACCCGCCTCCCTCTCCCCGCCCCCATGTAGATAATGGACAAGCCTATCTTACAAGTCACCAGGATGCTTTGATGGGAGGTGGCTTTAATTATTTGCAATGTGGTATCATTCTCCTTCCCGGCTTGAGAAAGAGTTAATTCTTTCCCAAAGACCATAGTTGCCCTTGTCTTCTCAACCTGATTCAGAGATGCAATAAAATATGAAGCAAATTTATGATCTGTTTCAAGCATTTTATTGCTGTATTTTTAAATTCATATATGCACATATAAGAACTATGATCTGTGAATAATTTGAAATGCTATAGTAGAATGATACATTTTAGATAAAACATAACCATATCTTTATATAATTGTCTCAGATTAAAATAAAAAAGAAAAATAGATTTCTAATGTGGAGCAAACTGAAAAACTAATGACAGCCATAAACTGCTAACCAACCATAAATTAACATCTTCATCAAATGCTAAAAAGGTATCAGTGGTTATATAAAGCAATTATTATTTCTCCTTATAAGTTTTAGAATAAAGTTCAGGGATATTTAAAGGATCCATTATTTACAAATGTTTCTTAGTCCTAAAGATTTCATTTTTTATTAGGAGGATGGTCACAACTCAAATCTGCTATGTTAATAGAGGTGTTTAGAGATGAAAATTTAGATTTAAACATAAAAATGCTTCATGGCCTAACCTCATTTTATACATTTATTCTGCTCTGGAAATAACTAAAGAATTTCAGGCAAGGATTTCTCTGTTAAATATTCTTACCTACTCTTTGAAAAGAGAAAACAAGTAATCTTGATATGGAAGAGATTTGAATTATGTACCAAACTAGTTAAAACATTAAATCATGCATTGTCTGTTCAAGTACAGCTACATTTGCCATGTACAGACTCTCTGCAGTATTATAGTCAAAATTCAGATACTAGGCTGAGGCTATGGCCTTTATTTGAGACTTCCATGGAAAGAAATAATTTCCCTAGCAAGACCTCTATAGAAACACAGAGGACCATGGGAGAGGAAAGGGCATCTATCTATTAAACGCCTGAAGTATCAGGCATTAAGTGTAGTCAATTAATACCTGGATCTATATAACTTATCTTAATTTTCTTTTGGAGAAACATCAGGAATACATATATTTAAAGTGTAGGTTTCTCAAAAAAGTGAAATTTTTAAAAAACTGTAATTATTCAACAAATTAAGCTCTTTGAACAATTTAGAAAATCATTTTTATGAAAGCAAAAACCAATTATTTGAATCATGGAGGATGTGAGTGGTATACACATTCAAATTATCTCTGCTACTCAGTTGTTATTTACAGTGTGTTATCCTATGGACTAGTTGTGGATGATCATCCCTAAAGGTCAAGGATTAATGGAGATCTTCAACTGGTTAAGTCCTGGGGCCCTTCCTGAAATCTAATTTATTGCCAGCATTGTTTAATCTGACCATTTCTTCTTTGAAAATGAAAAGTATTTTTATAACTTTTCTGTAATTTTAAATTATTTCACAATAAAAGGTTCTTAAAGGTGAAAATCCACTTGTCCAACATGGAGGGAGTACTACTACATGTATACTATTAACTTCGTTAAAAGTTCAAAAGTGATTTCAAATAGTTTTAAAAATATTTCATTTAGAGTATAAAACAAAGATACTTATAAAACTTAAAACACACTGGTTAGTTCTTAGAATAATGGAATTAAAGTATATTTCATTTAAACATTAATTTAAAAAATAAGACAAAAGCATTTCTTAAAATGTTATCTATCAGGTCATAATGATACACATTTGATGTTAATTACTGTGGCTACTTCTAAGAAAAAAGGTATGTAGAATAAGTGTTCCCTTGCAAGCAAATGAAAATCTCCAGTGAATACATGCCTCATATTTACAAACATTTACATCCGAGTCAACGATGAATCTTTAGATAGTAATACCTTTACCTGTTATTTCCACTCTTATAGTTTCTCCTATAAACACACTGTGCTGTAAAGGACATAAAATGCTTCATAATTCTATCTCTAAATATTTTCTGTGTCATTTGCAATATATCATGTCTCTCTTTATAAAGATCAATACATTTAGGAATTGAGAACATAGACTATACTTCCAATAATTAATAATAGACAATATCAAATGCTCTTTAAAATTTTCAGCATAACCACCGAGTAGTTTTTATCCAGCTCTATCCTGAATAGAAAATGCACATTATTACTCACGTGATCATGGCTGATTCCAGAAAGTTGTGCAAATTTTTATCTTTCACACTAAGTGTTTTAGAGAGTAAAATTGAAAGCAAAGATAATTATTTCACAAATCTCCCATTAAATGGGCAATTTACCTTACCTGGTAAATAAACAGTTAACCGAATACTTAAAATGAATGGGAACACCTCACAGAAGCTTCTGTTACCTGCTATCTGTTATCTGCTAACAGGAGCATCTTCTAACAGACATCTAACAGTCTACAGCAAGTGCCTGCAGAACATTAGTGACTCACATGTGTGTTCCTTAGAAAAGTCAGTGTCCCAGTGAAATAGCGTAGGTACAGTGACTGAACAAGTCACCTTTCATTTTCATCAACAACATTCTGTATTCTATGCTTTGTTGACAATTTGTATTTCAGTTTTAGGAATAAATATTACACAGCTTTATTCATTATCTGTGGTACAGTGAAGAAAGCTACAGAAGACAGAGACCACATCTAATGAGATCTCTCTCCCATTTTGTTGTTCTTATAAGTGTCTTTCTCCAGAGAATAATAGTGATTATTAAGAATTGTAGCCCAGCCGTGTCAGCTAGTTTAAAATAAACATTACCAAACTTAGTGATATTTCTTGGATTTTTTTATCTCATATATAAACAACAAAATTAAAATATATTGAAAAATACTCTGAATATAAAAATTAATGCTTTTAGGAAGAGTGTCAAAAGTAAGAATATATGTATATGAGAAAGAGGGATTAGAGGTGAGGGTATTAAGACAGCAAAATCATTTTCCAAAATAATTAGCTATTTGTAATCAAATTTCCTGTCACCCAACATTCCTAGTTGGGAAATAAAGAGACATAATCATTCATCTGTGCTTTAAAAGTTGATTTATTGAATTTTTGCTATAAATGAAAGAACATTAAATATTAAGTTTGCAAAATATGCTTAGTTCTTATTTAACATCT
This sequence comes from Glis glis, assembly GCA_004027185.1. NCBI lineage: Eukaryota > Metazoa > Chordata > Mammalia > Rodentia > Gliridae > Glis > Glis glis. The sequence continues at coordinate 55,557 of PVJS01000563.1, read as the reverse complement.
TTTGAAGATAATTTACTTCCTCATATATCCACACATATGTCATTTTAAAAATCAAAAGATAATAGTAAGCAAATATATCAGGACTATTGGGTTTTTTTTTTACAATTTACAGCACTTTCCTATCTAAAAACCATACTTAAACATAATTTTTGACAAATTATCACCTACTTAAAACTGTGTAGTTGAATTTTTCATGACTTCAATTTAATTTTCTAGAAAGTAGTATGAATAAAATAAACATTTAAGCTGAAAAGTTCAAACCCCGTTGTCATTGATTTAGACTAACACTTGGAAATAGAGTGAGTAATAATTGCTTAAAATCAATACTATAGAGTTTTATGGAATTGTTCATTATAATTTAAAATAATGCTACAAGGAATGTAATCTTGGGTGCTAACTTTTTTTTGTAATTGAGCATGTGAATATGAATACCTAATAATGCAGTGCAAGTGATAGTTTGCAACACCAGCAAATAAGTTAAAAAATGCACATCTTAGGCCATGAGATTCTTGGTTATATGATTATTGCCATTCTTTTGTACTTGGATCAAACCCTGAATAAACCTTGTGCTTTGGTCTTCAAAGGGTTTAAGATTCCATTGTTAAATTAGGACATGCTTAAAGGAAATGTCACCCAACTCATTTAGTTTTGATACAATAAGGACAAGCAACTATGTACACTTTGAGCACTGGAGATCTTTTGCCTTAGGTGTGTGGCCCAAAACGTAATGTAAAATGGACATGATATTGCAAAGTATGCCAGGAAAGACGAAACAAGACAGATGAAAGCTCACATACAGGTTGCTTATCAGCATGCCTTATGTAGTGATAAAAGGCTTTTTAGAAACTCCTTCAGGGCATTTAGCTTCAGCTACCAACTGAATGCTTCATTATTATTGGTCATCGATATAAAACAATACCTTACTTATTATTTATTTCCTTTAATTTGAAACTGAGGTGAAGCTGTAAAAATGGAAAGATGGGCTTTTATGATATATATAAAATATATGTATATATAAAATTAAGTATATATGTAAAAATGGAAAGATGGACTTTTATGATATATATAAAATAGTCTTAAAAATTCTGGATTCTCAATGACTATTTGGTTTTGGTTGTTTTTGTGATATTATCACAATATCTGTTGTATATATTTCTATTTTATGTAATTATACATGATAATTTCTCATTACAGAACACTACCTTGGAATGACTGATGGAAGACTATTTAGAGCTAGCAATAAATCAGAATTTTTCTAAAATTCTGTCTTAAGGAGGTAATTTATTTCTTAGGACCATATTTACAGTAAATCACTTGTATGTATGTTGTTTTTCCTAAGAAATTGTGTAGTCTTGAAATGGAAGGATAATCCAGTGCACAGTATCATATCTAGAATATAGGAAATGCTCAATATATGTTTGGTTGAATAAATGAATAATGAATTAATGACTACAAAAATTATTCCCTTTAACAAAAACACAGGACTAATTTTAAAAGGCAAAAAAGTTGTTTAAGTATCTGTGTCAGACTTTTCAATTGTATACTGCATTGTATATTTTAAAGTAAGTTAACGCAACTGGGTGTGGTGGCACATACCTGTAATCCCAGTACTTGGAAGGCCAAGACAGGAGGAGAGCAGGTTTAAGTCCAGCCTCAGTAACTTAATGATGCTCTCAGCAACTTAGGGAGACCCCATTTCAAAATAAAACATGAAATAGGGTTGGGGGTGTAGCTCAGAGGTAGAAGGCCCCTGGGTTCCATCCCCAGTACCACCACCACCAAAAAAAAAAGTTTGCACCTGTAACTGTTTGCCATAATTAACCCAAGTGTCAAAAAAAAGGCCTTATTAGTTTTATTTTGCAAATGTGGACACTGATGCACTAAGAGGCAAAGTGACTTGTCGGTGATAACAAACCAATCATGTCACAGCTAGAATCCATGTCTTTTAGCTGATTCCTTCGTGACATTTTCTTTTCTATTCATAAACACTTTAGTTACTAGATTTAAATCTGTCAAACAACTCCCTTATTTTGGTTTTTCTGCCCATTTCTTTTATATAATCTTTTCTTGGCCATTTTGTTCTTACTCTCTGTTCTAAATTCCTGTGTATACTTGTAATTATATATTAATCAGAAATTGGAATGCAATAACTCCTTGTGTTCCTTCTGCTGCATTATCATAAGAAGTATGTACTACTAAGTTGAACTTAAGAATATGGAGGTTCCAGGCAATATGGCAGACTAGATAGCCTAATACAAAGTGAATGGTCTATGCTTTGTGGCAGGCAGGAGATAAAACCTAGGGCCCAAGCTGGGCACAAGCGTGTGTGTGTGTGTGTGTGTGTGTGTGTGTGTGTGTGTGAGTGTGACATCCAAGACCCTGCAGAGCCAACAGGTATACTATAAAGAAACTGCCCAGCAGGGTATGGTGGTACACAGGTGTAATTCCAGTACTTGGGAGGTTGAGACAGGAGGATAGCAGCCTTGGCAACTTAGCAAGATCCTGTTTCAAAATAAAAAATAAAAAGAGCTGAGGTGTCACTTAGAGGTAGAATGCCCCTGGGTTCAATACCTGGTACATAAAAAAAAAAAGACAAGAAATTCTGCACCATAAAACAAGATTGGGGAGATACTTGCCTGTCTCAGCCTTGTGCCTTGGTGAAACAAATGAACAAATAAGTGCATGTCTCTCCTGTCTATTCCAAAGCAGGGGGTTGCCTTCTACCTGATTTAGGGCTAGAATTCACAATACATAAGTAGTATCCCGTGTCTCCTCCCAAATACACACACCCAAAATTTCAAGTGATCTGAGTTTGATAGTAACATTAGCAGTCAAACAGAAACAAATGCAAATTCTCTCTGGAGTAATGAACTTTAAGCCCAGTCTTAAGGCAATTTCCAAAGACAAAATCCCAAGAGGCTCAGTGTGATCAAGCTAGGCTGAGTAAGAGTTAAAGGAAAAATAAACTATGGAATCAGATCCACAAAACACTAATGAGTTGGAAATATCAGATACAGAATACAAAGTATGTTTGCTTAATATAGTTAAATAAATGAAAGAACACAGAGTATATGATGAAGGAACAAGATATTATCAAAAATTACCAGGCAGAAACGAGAAACAAAAGAGAATTATTGGACTATAAAAAGTAATCATTGATCTGGGCAAACTCAATGAAATGGAGAATTTGAAGGCTGAGAATTGGAGGCTGGCACTCTGACTCAAAATCAACCATGAAGACTGCACAGAAAGAAGAGGGTGGGATGGGTCTAAGCACAGCACAGAAACTTAGAATGTCTCGGAGAGTGAAGGCTGTGTGGACTAAATGTGTGTATGAGGTGGGGCAGTTGGAGACAGGACCTGCAGCAACCAAGGCTGCCTGTGGCTGGGCACAGTAGGGGCAGGATGGGGGTAGAGTCTCAAGCTCTGCTTTGGCCTCTTCCCCACATTAACTGTCACTGGGAGAAGACAGCATTGAAACATGGCGAGTGCACACTGTGGAATGCTACGCTGCAGCTAGAATGATAAGAGTAGATACACAGAAAGCAACATGGGCATTTCTTTAAAAGCCAAGCTTAATAAGAAAATGGAGAAGTTACAATTTATAGAGAATATGTTTAAGGTAAACACATGTGCATTCAAGGCAGTTATATATAAAAGTTATAAAAGTATACACATAAAAGTTATGCATCAAGCACATTAGCATGTTTGCCCATGAGGGGAGCAGCATGATGTTAGGGATCAGGGATAAAACAGAAAAAGTAAATAAAGCCAGAGGGGGCTTGCTTAGACCAAGTACAATTGTATACCATAAACTAAAGAGTATTATAAATATGATCACCCAACCCTATAGAACTGAGATTAAAATAAAAACAAGGAAGAAACAAACTCAATGGATGGGTCAAAGAGCAGATTAGATGTACTATATGGAAAAGAAAGATGAAGAGAAATTTAAAGAAATTACCTCAAATAAAAGAGATAGAAAATATGGGGAGAAATTCATACAACTTGGAATCTCTGAGGTAGTCAGTGAGGATCTCTGAGGTAGTCAAAGATAGAATGGCTGAAAATATTTTGTACATGAGAGACCTCATTCTCAGACTCAGGAAGCAGCCTGCAGACATGACATATAGAAAGAAATTAAGAAAATCAAAGACAAATGGAGCCCGGCGTGGTGGCGCACCCTTGTAATCCCAGTACTTTGGGAGGCAGAGACCGGAAGATCCGGGTTCGTGGCCAGCCTCAGCTCTCTCTCACTCTCTCTCTCTCCTGTTTTTTTTTTTTCTCTCTCTACTTAGTGAGGCCCTCCGCAACTTTGTGAGACCCGGTTTCAAAATAAAGTATAAAAAATAGGGCCGGGGGTGTAGCACGGAGTTAGAATGCCCCTGGGTTCAATTCCTGGTACCGCAAAAAAAAAAAAAAAAGACAAATGGAACATGGTAAAGGTTGGAGAGAAGCAACAGACAACCAACTGAGTGATTAAGTTGACTAGCAGCTAACCTCTCAGTAACAAGAACGGAGGCATTAAGAACATGCAGAATCTTCAAAGTGCTATGCGGAAATAACTATCAGCTTAGACTGGTGCACCCAGCAAAAGCATCTCTTAAGAAGGAGGGCATCCAGCAATCCCACTTCTGGATGTTTACTCAGTCGACTTAGAACCTTGCTTGTTGAAGAGATGCCTGCACTCCCATATTTACTGCAGCACTGTTAACCCCAGCCAAGTTATGGAATCAACCTAACTGTCCATCAACAGATGAATACATAAAGATAGTGAAGCATACATACACAGTGGAATACTTCTCAGCCTTAGAAAAGAACGAAATCCCGTCATTTGTGATGACATTATGGAACTGGAGAACACTATGTTAAGTGAAATAAAGGCAGGCATAGAAAGAAAAATACCTCATGTTCTCACTTATATGTAAAATCTAAAATAAGATCATAGAAGCAGAGAATACAATGGTGATTACAGAAGCTTGGGGGGTGGGGAGAATGGGGAGATGATGGTCAAAAGGTACAAAATCTCAGAGCCAAGAAGAATATGTATATATTTTTAGTTTTATTGCACAGTGTGGTAAATATAGTTAATAATAGATGATTGTATGTTCCAAAGTTTCCAAGAGAATACATTTTACATTGCCACAAAAAATTATTAAGTATTTGAGGTGATGAATATGTTATCTGGCTCGATTTAATTATTGCATATTATATTCATAAGTCATAACATCATTTTTATCCCATAAATTTATACAACTATAAACTCACTTTTAAGGAAAAATAAAGAATGAGGGTGAAAATAAAAACATCCTCAATCAAATAAAACCAGAACTCATAGTAGCAGACCTTCACTAAAGGAACATTCAGAGCATCTACTTAAGTAAAGAGAAAATAGACGCTAGACTATCTTATTTACTGATTAATAAGTATTTTGTAATGTTACTTTAAAAGGCAACTTCTTTTCAAAAACATAGAAAATTTCTGAAGTATTAGAATTTACAATTAATGCTGCATGAGTTAACTGGGCTTAATTATCTGTCTTGTCTGTTTACACATTATATCATCATTTAGGACAAATGTCAAAAACTTGGTAATTACATTTCAAATATAATCCAAATAAATTCCAAATCCAAAAGGTGAGACATCAAGAGCAAATACTGGCATTTAGTTTATTGTTTTATACAAATGGAAACATTTAAGAAAGAGTTCATTGCAATATTGACATAACCCTCACAGTTATACTAAAGCCAAATGCTATGATCAATGCAGTAATGATTGCAATATTTGCTCCTAGAATAAACCTAATGCTAATGTCTGGGAGAATTGCTGAATATATAATAGGTTTTGTGTTTTCTTATACATTAAATCTTATCAGTATCTAACTTGAACATGAGAGGTCTTACATAACAAGAAATTTTATTCTATTGAGCCATAGTATACAAAGTAATAAAGAACATTTATGGATGATTAAATATTGAAGTGGAGTTGAAGCATTTAATCTACTGCAAAACTCATTTAATGCAAACGTACCCCGCCAATATAGATATTATTGATATTATACTTGAAGGGAACATTTTCATCCAGTGTAGCTCATGGAAATTTAATTTCCTTCTTCTCTGAGAATTTGGAATTTGTTAGACTGTGTGCATTTTCCAGCACAATTTCCCAGGAGTACATAAAATGTACTTTTACACATTAGAGAAGAATTTGAGTAACTTAAAAAAATCCCACAGTGCCAAATTTACTACTGTGAAGATATATTCACTATAACTGGTGAAAATCACAAAAAGTAAAAACTAAAAAAAGCTATTCTGAACTTATCATGAAGTTGACTTTGGTGTCCGTATTAGGCCACCATTCTGCTTTATTTGATGATAGATTTCATGACCAAGTACACACTGGACTGATCTCAGATCAAATATAAATTGGTACTCTTTAAAAAAATAAACATAGCAATTAGATTTGCAGAAATTAAAAACAAATAGGTGAGCTTAGGACATTTAGGTTCATTTTCACAGATTTCTTTCCTTTCCTTTTAGCTTCTCTAAGATTTTGCCTTGTACCTAAATAAAACTTCAGAATCTGGATACGGAATACCAAACAAAACACGGCTGTGGTCCAATCCTATAGGCTTATTGTCAATTATTTCCAAATCAAAGTAAGTTAAAAATACAACCAACAATAGTTTTATTTCAATAACTGCCAAATATCGGCCTGGACATTTGTTGGCTCCAAATCCAAATGGCATCAGGTAAGACTTCAGTTTTTTCCCTCTTTTGAAAAAGGTGGTTTTCCTCTTACCATCTTGCATAAAACGATCAAATCTAAACTCCTAGAAAGAAGAATAAATGGTGTTAAAGTTAAAATTTTACACAAAGTAGTTTGAGTTTAGGTCCACAAAGTTACTAGCTATCTATGCCTGTCTTAAAAGGCTCCTTTTAATCTGGCAAACACCAGAAAGTAAAACTTGACTATTTGAAATTGAAAACTTGAAATTATTTCCCCATCTCAGTGTGGTGGCACATGCCTGTAATCCCAGTAATTAGGAGGGGAAGACAGGAGGATCGCAGGTTCAAGGCCAGTCTTAGCAACTTATGGAAAACCCTCAGCAACTTAGACCCTGTTTCAAAATAAAAAATAAAATAGAGCTGGGGTCTAGCTCAGAGGTAGAAAACCCCTGGTTCAATTCCCAGTACCAAAACCCCCCCCCAAAAAACAAAATAAAACAAAAACAAATACAAAAAGAAATTACTTCCCCATTTCCAAGTGGAACCTAAACACCTATATGACTTCCTTATTTACATTTCTTTCCTACTGGCTTATTTTCTGTTGATATCACAGACTGAGTAACTTATAAAGTGAGGTGTATTTTTGGCTCATGGTTCTGGAGGCTGGGAAGTCCAGAAGAATGGAGATGCTGAGGGTCTCATGATGTTTCTCCTCCTGATGAAGAGGTCAAGTTAGCACATTGGCAGGACAGACGCACCATCTGAGGGGCAGCTTCACTTTATAATAAACCCCTGTTGTGGGAACCAATCTAGTCTGAGAAGAGTGAGAACTAATGTAAGAAAAAGCCTTAATTTCTCTTAATGACACTTCTTAAGGGATCCACTTCCCAACACTATCAAAATGGCAGATTTCAACATGAATTTTGGAGGGGACAAACATATTCAAAATATACTACTTACATTGATCTATGTATGTGTCTTTATTTTTGTCCTTTAAGGTGGATCTTGACATATTGGCCCTTGATAGACCAATTCTGAATAGGAGGCACTTTTAGTGCTGCCATCCTTAGCATGGGATAGTGAATCCTCGTAGCCATAGAAGGTGCCTAACTGTAGACCCCTAACTTGCTTTTTCCTTATCCCTTCCCAACTAGCTACAGATGAATGAGAACAATGAGTTTAGGATTTGGTGCTTATGCTTGGATTAAATAGATACAACAATAATAATATTTAGACAAAGGACTGGAGAGAACCTAAGCCACAAAAATCAATTTTACTTCTTTTTGGATGTTGAAATGAATTTCTCCTATGAAATTTCTGTTACAGTGAATTCTCTTTGGGTTAACTCTAGGGTGGCTGGCATTTCTGGTATATTTCACAAATAAGTTATATTATTTGTTACATAAAATCATGAGACTGGTTTATCTAGGGCGTTTGGACCACCCCCCTAATTTTGCCAAGCTGCCAAAGAGTTATGGTTCAACCCTCACTTGGGTTTCTTAGAGGGGACTGAGTGACCTTATTTCAGCCCATGGTGAATTAAACCAGTGATTAAATTAAGACATGTGGCTTGCATAAAAACAATCACATATTTCGTATAGTTGGTGCTCAATAACTAGACCTGTTCCGCACACAAATCTGATATAGACTACATGAAGTCAAATGTAAAGAAGTAGGTCAGATCCAAAGCATTTCAGGTTATGGTGACAATACTGTATAACACATGGATAGATTCCGAATCCTTCATAAGTGCTCTAATTTTCTTACTCAGGGCCAGTTTGTTAATGTCAGTGAATTATTTCTTTTACTAGTATTGGGTTAAGTGGGCGTGGTGGCACATGCTTTAATCCCAGTACTTGGGAGGCTGACACAGGAGGAGTGCAGGTTCGCGGCCAGCCTCAGCTACTTAGTGAGGCCCTCTGCAACCTAGTGAGACCCTGTTTCAAAACAAATAATAAAAATAGGGCTGGGGGTGTAGCTGGGTTAACTCTAGGGTGAGGGTGTAGCTCAGAGGTAGAATACCCTTGGGTTCAATCCCTAGTACCGCAAAAAAAAAAAAATAGTATTGGGTTTACCCTCATGTACCTATAATACTTATTTTGATAGATATTTGATTGAGCTTAGAAAAACTTTGGGTCATTTCTATTCCCCTCCGACTTGCATATGTAATGATAATGGCAAAATTAATCTGCATCTTTATAATTATTTCACTTACTGAAAACTATTACTTTGAGCCTTTTGGAACATGAGTGTATTTTATCACAGTTCTGTGATATAGCCACATAAGATGTAAACCAGTGCCAAATATCTGTAGTAAGGAACAAGGACACTGCTGACATACACTGTTACTGGAGATAGAGTTACTATAAGGAACTCCTTCCCATGACTTTCTTCCATTACTGTGACCCAGGCCTGCTGGCCTCAGATCAGTCCTGGTGCTGCCTCCATCCTGCTGACCAATATAAGGAGACTAACTCTCTTTCCCAGAGCTCCCTGGAGATGCCAAATTAAAGTGAATTTTGCTATGAAACAATTTGTTAGAAAAAAAGTCTAACTGCAGACCCAGAAAATGTCAAAAACAAACCAAAAAATTGGCACAGGTTATGACTTCATGGTGTCCCAATATCATAAATAGACCAGAAACCATCATGACTATTCAGGTTCTCCCTTGTGAAAATCAGTGTGCTACCCTTTGAGAGGCCAGAGTGCTCATGACTTCAGTTAGCATTTACAGTCAATTCCCTCAAACTTCTAGTCAATCATTAATGCCTCTCCTCTAGTTTTCTGGTACCTTCAATTTAATTTCCTCATCATAATCATCTAGAAATTTCTATTTTGAGCTAGGCATGTGCACACACCTGCAATTCCAGTACTTGGTAGTCTGAAACAGGAGGATAGCACTTAGCAAATTAACTAGATCCTGTTTCAAAATAAAAAACTGAAGGACTGGGGGTATAGATGGGATGTAGAATGCCCCTGGGTTCAATCTCCAATACCAAAATTAAAAAAAGAAGTTTCTATTTTGTTTATTTTTTGAAACTAAAAGGGACCATCATCACGTGGGTATGAATATTTTTTTGGTTTAAAATTTATTTTCAGTTTGTTTCATTGCCCAGGCATGGAGAACCAGAAATTAATTTTGGGAAGGGCCTGTGGCCTCTGTGGGGATATAGTTTGGTTTTAGTCAAAAGGAGAATGGATATTATAATCTCACTCCTGAGATTTTGAGGTCACAGTGACATAAAACACAGGGTCAGGAAGTTCAAGATGTATCCATTCATTTGGATCCACTTAAACTCAGGATTTATTATGCTGACTTAAGTTCTTTTCAGTGACCACAAGAAGTTCCATGGTTCACAATTAAAGAGGGTCAGCTGAATGGATGAGACTAGAGAAATCATAAGACAAAGTATAAGACGCCAGAATTCCCCATTGCCCCTTTAATTGACTTCCCAACATCATTCTTCTGCATGAGGTTTGTCTACCAAAGGGTCCCAAAGTGGGCTAACCCCCCCCCCAGGGGTGCTGGAATGAAATACAGAAACATAAAAGAATGTAAAGTAGTCACTGCATCTTTCTGTTTATTCCCTTAAATATGGCAGATTTCACTGGGCCTGGTGACATACACCTGTAATCTCAGTACTTAGGAGGCAGAGACAGGAGGATCACTGGTTTGAAGCCAGCCTCAGCAACTTAGCGAGACCCTGTTTCAAAATAAAAAATAAAAAGGGCTGGGGGTGTGTAGCTCAGAGGTAGAATGTCCCTGGGTTCCATCCCCAGCAACACACACACACACACACACACACACACACACACACACACACACAGCAGATTTCCAGGGAGGTGTTGAGTAATTATTTTTTCTTTCCAAAAAGAAGGCAATAAGCAAATAGGTTTGGAAATCTATGGAAGGCCCGATCCTGGTGATCACATTGCTCTGGCTTCTGACTGGTTTGGGTTGGGTGTATGAACCAATCTGGTCAGTGAAAGTCTTTGGGGGGCATTTAGGAGAAATTTTCCTTTTTGTAAAGAGAGAAAACCAAAAAGAAATGTTTCATCACACTTCCTCCTCTGAATCTGTTCATGTGGAATCTGATGTCTGGAACTGCCATGGCACTCTGCTACCAGGCTGAAGACGGAGCTTGCCCACTGGAGAAATCCCAGGGGCTCACAGCTGGCACACTCTCTTATTCATCTCTGCATTTTCCAAGCCTCCAACACTATGCTGTTCCCATAGTAGAGGTTCCATATATGTTTGTTGAATTAATGAATAAATACATGAGAGCAAAAAATCTTTGAAAAGCAATGTTCAAGCTTTTGGGAAAAAAACCATATTGAATGAGAAAATAAACATGTAGAGAATGAAAAGGGGATGAATATTCAATGTTTACAAATAGTAGAGATGCTGTAATATTGAAGCACTTGAGATTAGGATTGGGTAGGGGATACAATTCTCTGAATAGAGGAGAATTTTTGGTGTATGTGACAGGGAAAGATTGCATAATATCCTAAATTTTTTTTTGTTTTCAAAATACCATGTTTAGTTCAGCTCAGCAGTTTTTTTAGTACTTCCTGTATGAGAATCATTGAAGTTGCAAAGGCAGGAAGCATGATAAGCGACACGGGATATGGTCATGTCTGGTATCCACTCAATTCATAATTTGAGTGTGGGAATCTAAATTAGACAAAAGATGTGACTTCCTAGTAAGAAACAAAATCTGCCAGTGTTCTGAGTGGATGACTAAGGCTGCACGGCTGCTCCTGGTTTACTGCCCTCCTGAGGACAAGATGACAAAGTACTGAAGTCCTTTTTTTTATCTCCATGACTGGGGTTCAAATGAGTGGTGAGCTGCAGCCACCTGCTACCAGCTTGTGAGAGCTTGTGTACATCTTTTCCAACTCTGTCCATGGTCTTCTTGTTGGTGACATGCAATCTACCAAGGATGGCAGTGTTGACACTATGAACACTGACAAACGTTACGAATCAGAGTTTCTAAGGTCTCTCATTTCAAGGACACCACTGGTCTCAATGTGGAAGACATGAAGTGCCAATTTACTGGTATGGTAGAAACTCCCTCCATGTGAAGTGTCTGGCTATGATAAAATAGCCATGTGATAAGGCTGAGTTCCTGTACTGTAGGCTCTGTAGGGCAGAGGATTTTTCATTTCTGTGTCACCCATTATGCCTATCAATGGGCTTTGGAGATAGATGTTCAGTATGTTTGCTTCCTTGAAGTCTACTGATGATACAACCTCTATTCCTGTTTGAGATACAGACAAAAATTTATTTGAGCCGGGCGTGGTGGCGCACGCTTGTAATCCCAGTACTCTGGGAGGCAGAGACCAGAGGATCGGGGTTCGCGGCCAGCCTCAGCGCACGCTCGCTCCCTCTCTCTCTCTCTCCCTGTCTCTCTCTCTCTCTCTACCTAGTGAGGCCCTCCGCAACTTCATGAGACCCAATTTCAAAATAAAGTATAAAAAAATAGGGCTGGGGGTGTAGCACAGAGGTAGAACGCCTCTGGGTTCAATCCCCGGTACCGCAAAAAAAAATTTTTTTTAGTATTTCCTCATTTGTCACTAACTGGTGTATTTGAAGAACAATGATGATAATAAAAATAATATTGATACCACAGTTCCTATAGTGATTTAGGATTTTTTTCAAGAACTTTCAAATTCCTTTATTTTATTGTTCCTACAACCCCGAGAAGGAGATAGGGCAGAACTACACGAGGTTAAACAAGACCTTTCAACTTCAGATTGTTGGGGGGACTACTCCCAAGGCTTTGACTGCATGGTGATGATAGTACATTCCCATCTGAAATATTTGCTGTTTTTCCCCCATAGCCCAACAGTGTTGCAGACCTTCCTTTATCACTTAGCATTTCAAGACCCAGAAAACCAAACCCACGCGTTTTGTTTTCTCCACAGCTTCACTTCTCAGTATTATTGCATTTTAGTAGAAAGGAAATCATCACCACTTACTTCTGTTTATTTGGTAGCCATTGGCATGAATTCTGGCCTATAATAGATGTAAATTTAAAGGAACCCTCAGAAAAACTTAAAAAGCTATTTACTCCTAGATTAATAGATTATCTAGACTTTGTTGGATGGCAGATATACCTCTAAAGAGAGAGGAAGAGTCAAGAAGGGGAGTTTGATTTGCCTTCATTCTCACTGTTACAAAATTCACTTGCCAATTTGTTTTTCCACATAGTCAAAAGCCAACTGAATGCTTATAATAGGCTAAGCAACCAATATTCAGGAAAAGAATAATTCTCAACACAGAAGTTACATGTTGATAGCTTATAAGACAAATTAGGTCTCAAAATATCTTTTGTTTACCCCTCATTTTCTTAAACTTTATTTTTACAAATATTTAAAACTCTAAACTTCACCCAAAAGTTAAAATTTTCAGGTTCTAAAAAAAATCCCCGGAAAATCAAAACGACTTGGCCAAAATAAACCTAAATGCCTACAAGAGCTGTGGGCTAGTTCAGAAATATCCAGTGGTCCCATTTACATGCCTTCTGGGGTCTCCTTTCACCATAGTTCTTACTATCCTCAGTAGCATTACTGTATTCATACACATGCCACTTCATTATTTGATCTGTTTATACCCAGTACATATTCGAATGCACACTATCTGTCCTGACTTAAAGTTTTAACTAAAGTATATTTTCACTTTCAGCATGTTCATCCATCCCAGGGTCCCCTTCTTTATTGAGCTTACATAGATGGTCTCCTGTGTGGGGAAGGGGCACTGAAACAAGTAACTGCAAGGTACTGTGGTCTGCACTATGACAGGTATGCACACGACACAGAGAGGACAGTGACAAATTCTCAGGAGTGGCGATTGAGGGATTCTTGGGGATAATCTAGAGATTGCTGAGTAGATAAGTAAAGAGGGACTTTTCAGGAATAGAGAGATGTGGGTGCAAAGGAAGACCATGGCCTGTTTTGGAATGCGATGGTCTAGAGGTTCTTGGAGCTCAGACATTCTGAAACTGAGCCTCATTGAGTTGGGAGAACTACGTTCTGATAAGGCTCTTGGGCTTCTATGTCTCCCCCAGACAGTTCTATCTGTATTCGGAGTTGGGCTTCCTTGTATTTTGGGCCTAACAGGTATTATCTGCTTTCTACATCTAAGGTTTAGTCTTCTCATTCAAAGTTTGTAGGATACAAAAAGTTGGTAGTAGTGGATATGAGTCTCTGATGAGCTCCTGGGCTAATGTTCTTGATGACAAATGGCCAGGGACAGGATTTCTCTGAATTTTCTTCTCTAGTTTACTGTCAATGCATAGTGGTTTGAGATGGGCATCTGTTATGTGAATATCTATAGCATCTGTTTATTGCCATCTTGTAACCAACCAGAAGAATAAATCTATATGTCCGACAGTGTTAGGTGCTTAGTAAATGTTTATAGAATGAATGTTAAGAACTGGCCAAATCATATCAAAGTGGTTCTGTGCTAGGAATGATCAGCATTCCACAACTAACTTCAAGAAAACAATACCATGGCAAAAAAAATTAGCTAGTTAATTTTAACATTAGTCAGGCATAATTGGCTAATTTTAAATCTAGTAAATAATAGTGTTCATCATCTCAAGTTAGAGCTATCCTAATGGCGCTAAATCAGCATTCACAAAATTACAATTTTGTTCTTTCACTGATTTAGTATGAGGCAAACCCTTCTGATTACTATTGAGATTGGCAATTTATTATGTAAAGTTTGAGCATTGCCATTTAGCATTTCACAGAAAAAAATACTGAAATGCCTTCAAATTTTAACTTTGTTTTTTAAATTCCTAAAGTTCTAAACCCAGGTCTTTTTTTTATCACGGGGGTAGAGAGTGGTTGGAACTGGGAGGCCCACAAAGAACGATGCCATAAAGATGGTGGTAATCTGGTAAATGTTTGTTGTTTGTTGATAATATGAATGCTGATTTAACTATCATGACATGCATAGTAAACTTAGTGCAATAATCACAATGAAAATAATAAGTTAAATGAAAAATTGTGAATAGAAATGAAATTATTTTAAATTTAAAAATATTTCTCAAATATTAACTATTCATTTGCCGTACTTATTGAATATCTACTTATGAGTGGAATTTCTCTCTCTCTCTCTCTCTCTCTTTTGTGGTAGTGGTGATTGAATGCATGGGCATTCTACTTCTGAGCTACACCTCTACTCTTTTCTATTTTTTGTTTGGAAACAGGGTCTCGCTAGATTGCTGAGAGTCTTGCTACACTGCTGAGGTTGTCCTTAAACCTGCGATCCTCCTGTCTCAGACTCCCAAGTACTGGGATTACAGGCCTGCACCACCAGGCCTGGCTGAGTGGATTTTTAAAAAATATTTACAAATGTGGAGACAAAACTTGTTGTCTGCACAATGTTCATTAACTTGCTAACACTCTACATCTTATTTGGTATTATCATTCATATAATGCCTCTTCTGAAAATATAGAAAACAATATATATGTCCCCCCACACTAAGATATTTGCTGCTGCCAATTAAATAAATGCAAATCATGTTATTGTATTTGGTGTCTGTTCTCTTCTTATTCATTTCTAAAACTCAACAGCATTGTAATTCAACCTGGCTGTGAAACAGCTAACTTAGAAACTGGGTTCAAAAGTGGCCCAAGCTATGAAGAGCTCAAAAAAGAGCAGAGAAGTTTCCTTTTGAAAAAAAAAAAGGCACTGTATATACAAAGACAGCGGCAGGAACATTTCTTTCAAGAAGCACAGGCAGAATATGACACTCAGTTCTGCACTCAATTTACATGCAGGTGGTGAACCTCTGAAGTGGTATTAAGGGATGAACCAGGGTGGATTAATTTCCAGTCTTTGATATTCATTAACTCCAGCTTCAGAAAAAAAATACAAGGAGATGACACAATTACCCTCAGAACTTCACCCATGAGCAGCAGCTTTACAATCTCAAGTTCATAATGCCACACTAATTGATCAAGAAGGGGCACATACCTTTGTTGAAGCAGTATTTGGGCTTAACTACAAAGATGATGGTATTTGACTTTGGGAGAGTCAACTCCACTTTGGAAATACTTAGCAAAAGAGTGGTCATTATTTAGTTTCTGCGCCATCTGTCAATAACTAGCCTTTCATAGTTTTCTCTGTGAAGCAGAACCTAATTTGGGCCTAAAACTCGTGGTGGCCAAGATACAATGTCCATTTCATTTGAAGCAAATAGCATTTAGTCTCATCACTGCATTTCTATTTATAGATCCCACAATCTTTCAAAGCTGGTTCCTTAGAAAACACTTCAATAAAAAGGAAAACTTTCCTATTAGAAGGTAAAACAGGAGTCATGACGCTGCCTCAAATCTCTGCTGGAATAAGGCAGCAGGAGGAAGCTAGAGCTCACGAAGGAGAGGTATGTGCTTGTGCTGAGTAGCATCAGGGACCAGCTTGATGCTTACTTACCTCTGGAGCTTTGAAGATTTCGGGGTCATTATGTAGGAATGGAGGGAAGAAGGCTACCAAGTCTCCTTTTCGAAAATAGTAGTCGCCAGTTTCTGAATTGACAGTCAAATCCTCTTCAACAAAACGAATGACGCTAGAGTATGTGCACAGTCGAAAAACCTCCAGAACGAAGCTTTCTGAAGGAAACAAATAAAAGCTTACTGAAATATTACTCCTCCTGAAAAGGGCTCTCCATTAGCCTCTAATGCTCATTACTAACAGCCTTGATTGAAAAGGAAAGGATTTCTTCATCACATCCATGAAGGCCAAAGAGGGAGCCGAGGGTAGCTGTGGATGGCAAGGGTGAGCAGGGGGTGGTCTGTCCCCATCACAGCTGGGGACATTTCACAGGTAGGAGGCAGCAGTGCTGAGTTTGGGCAGAAAGCAGTTGATAAGGATGTTTCTAAGAAGGAACGTTCTGCAAGAGAGGAATGCT
This sequence comes from Glis glis, assembly GCA_004027185.1. NCBI lineage: Eukaryota > Metazoa > Chordata > Mammalia > Rodentia > Gliridae > Glis > Glis glis. The sequence goes on along the minus strand of PVJS01000563.1, from coordinate 38,906 downwards.
GTGTCAAGGGATACCTGCCTCACTATGATGGATAATTACATTGCACCAATAAAAGTATTTAAAAAAGGGCATACATATTGGAAAGTAAGACCACATCCCATTTACAGTACACTGCTGGTGGGTCACTTGATCAACCTTTAGACCAGGGATGCCTTTAAAGGCAGGCTTAGCTATTTAATAACACTTAGGCAGTTAATAGTAAAGTAATTGTAGTAGTGCTTTCTGAGACAGCCCAACACTTAATTTTCTTTTATGCTAGCTGTAAATAAAATGTGAGTCAGCATTTGCTGGAAAAATTTCAAACAAAAATACTTTTTTTCAGATTTAGAAGAAAATCATGTTTTCTCCTGCATCCAGAGAAAATAACAGTCACCATCACATCCTGGAAGATTCCAGAAGCTGAATGTCCTTGCTTTCCCAGTGGCCTTCACCTTTTGCTCCTAGCACGACAGATTTTATGGCTAATTTCCGGCAATTTATCCTGGCAGTTTGAGGAGGAATTCCTTTGGGAATAATATGCATAATTTGCATAAATCATTCTGATAGCATGCATATCAGCGTGTAGCTCCTGTCTAAGTCTGCATCTCTCCCTTCATAATCAAAACTGACTATGTTTCTACCAGTGTGAATGGGCCCTAGAATATAAAGCTTGATTCTTTCTAATCAGCAATGTGAAAAGGAGCTCCAAATGCAGAATTTTCCCTCTGCACATGATAACAAATGGTGTGTTTATGACTTGCAATTTAGAAAACACACACACACACACACACACACACACACACACACACACACACGCACACACACCAGTTCCTTAGTATTCAGCAAAACTCTGACACAGAGTACCCAGTTGTTAGATTATTAAAGGCAGGGCCATCAGTGAGGGCTTGTATCTGGCAAAAAAAAAAAAATGTTATTTCAGTAAAATTTATATCCATGCAAAGCTTGCACAGGGCTATGAAGTAGCTTTGGGTGCCTTCTCCCAAGAGGTTTGTCCTTAAGCATGCATTTGTCTAAAGAAATGCGGCTGCGGTCAGCTCTGTGTGGGCAGCATGGTGATTCAATGTGACGTACAGATAGGCTGTGCATATTCTCTTGGACTGCCTTCGTTATTATAATCAGGCAGAGTCAAATCGGTTTGCTGGTGATGAGGCCAGAAAAGAACTTTGGTTTTGGAACATGGACTCTACTGCAGATAGCCACAAGGCACCTGACACGACGGATTTCAGCTGGCAGGACACCAACAGCCAGCACTGCCATGGAGAAAAGCAAGGGCCGACTTTCCATGCGCTGCTGCTGGCCCTGTTGGACCAACAGCGGCGTAGCATCATCTTAGCTGGTGGTGTGAAATGGTAGCTGACATATGTAGCAGTGCTGTTCACCCAACAAGTCCAGTAGGGGTGTGGGAAGAAGCAAAACAAAAGCAAAATAATGGTGGGGTGGCTGCTGTGACAGGGCAGGCATTTCACAGTCCGGATAACATGGTTCCATCCGATTGGCCGGTGTGCTCTTGGGGAGCGTGGCAGCTTGTGCCCACTGCAGTATCACAAATGACAATTGGGCCGGCATATCTTATGCAGAAGTTAATCACAATAATGGAGCTCAAAGTGTGGCTCAGCAGTCAGATCGTAAGTGACAAATCTGTTTTACCTTCCAGTACTGGTTATGTGTGCAAGATGAGAGGTTGGCTCTCGCTCTGAGCGATCATGCCGATAATCATTAGACGACAAAAGTAATGAGTTGCGTTATTATCAGCAATGGAGAGTTGAGCTTATGGGGCTCTGCAGTACAACATACAGACACAAAAGCCAGCAGCTTTGCACCAGCTCCAGTTTGAGTGCGGGCAGAGCTATACGTTGAGAAGAATGACAACTGCATAATAATAATAAAAAAAATGCAGGCTCTACTTGTAGTTGTCATAGTTGAGCAGACACAAACCAGTGCCACCGACAGACCAGCTGGGCCCTGGGAGGACTTCCATGCTACACCAGGAGGCACAGTAAATTATCCTGCACGGTGGAGCAACATCTGTTTCTGCGCTAGTGCCGAACAAACAAGGCAATTTAAAACATACCAAGGGATAACCAAGCAACAAATGAACATGACCCTCATTTTTTCCCCTTCTCACACACGAGGTGCTAAACCTCATTGTGCAAGCATTCCATGAAAGAGAAGCCAGGTTTTTATTTGATAAGGTGTTGTCAGAGAGATTTTACATATTTCCAAAATAGAAAGGAAAAGCTTATAGTATTGTTATTCTTAGACTCTTTCCCCTTCTATCTTCATTTCTTTTATACCAAAGCTAGCACTGAGTTCTCAATTCACTCTAGAATTAAAAAAAAAAACTTTCCATATACTTATAAATATTCAGTCTTTAAACCTAATTTGCTATACTTAGTTCACATGCCTTCAAGCATTTGTCTTCCAATTTCCACTGAATAAATGCGTACTAATGAGAACTAGAGCAAGCTGCTGAGGCAAAGCTGGGTGACTTGGGTCTGGCCTGCCACCAGCTTGTGATAGGCGGGCAAATTGAGTTAAAATGAAAAGTCTTGTCAGCTGAAATTCAACATGGTAGCCAAACAGCAAGCTGTCAATCATCCAGCCAAAACAAGGGACTGCAGGTAATAAAAGGTCATTGTGAATCATTAGTGCACTTGGCTTTCATATGGAAGTTAATTTTAATTAAACATGATCTCTATCTGTAAATGTTTTATAAAACTTATTGTGCATAATGGATTGTTAATTTATACTAACATTTAGCAGGTAATAGGACCCTCTAATTATTAGAACGCATTGTAGAAAAATGGCTACCAAGAATGCAAATATTTGGGGGATAAAATTTACACCAGTCACTCACTGCAAGGTGCCAACAATTGCAACTGTGATTAAGATAAGGCTGCCAGTGTATTATTAAAAACTGAGCTTTACTGACTAGTATGCACAAGGAAATTGGATTACAAAATTCTCACAAGGAATTCACAATTCCCAGCCTGTGTTACTTTCTTCACTTGGTGAGGGAAGACTCTTTTCAGGATATAAAACTATTCTGATTAAGTGTCCCTTCTCGGCAAAGAGCTGGGGAACGTCTCCAGCTAAGATGCTTTACAATATAACTGAAGGAAGATGCCAAATGAAAGGAAATGCTGGTAGAAAAAGACATGGACATTTTCTCTTCTACCCTTGGATCGCAATTGTGGCTGGAATAATTGACAGATGATTCTCATTTGCAGATTTAAAGTGCTAAAGTGGATCATGACAATCAATAATGCATGTTACAGTGCAAACACAAATAAGCACATCCGGGATTCTGCCTCACACTCAGGCCATGTCTGTGTATGTGGAATGAATGTACTGTGACATGGCCAGGCTGTTAATTTGGGTCATCTTAATGATTGGTGCAGGCTGGCATGCCATCTGATTAGCCATGGTGATCAGTGGATAGCAGTGATGGTCGGAGTGAAATGAGTGAGCTAGGCCATGCTAGAGTCGCTGGAGCTGAACACTTGGGTGGTCTTAAAGAGAAGGTAGGTGGTAAGGGGAAGGGGGGCTGCATATGAAAATGGTGTATCCTAGAAGGTGCGATGACATGAAGTGAGACTCAAGATGTGTGTGTGTGTGTGTGTGTGTGTGTGTGTGTGAGAGAGAGAGAGAGAGAGAGCGCGTGAGCACATTTCTATATAACCTCTTCTAGGCAGATGAGAAGGTAAATAAAAAATTGTGATAATCATATCATTTGAAGCAAAATCACATATTTTTGGCTCAGCAATTGTCTATTTGAGTAAAGTTAAAAATAAATCTGAATCGGTACAAATGCCTACCATTGCATTGCATTGAAGACACAGCCTTTGGTTTACTGCTAAAATACATAAATGTAAATTGAACATTCATATATTCAATAAACATTCATAAAGATCCTACTCTGTTCAGAGCACCGGGCCACTGCTGCCGGTGAAAAGCAGTACAACACAGGGATTTGACTGTCATGCATGCACAACCTATGTGATTTAAGTGAAAGGTACATTTACACAAGAATGAGCTTGATTCTAGTGAAGATATTGCATGCTTTCCTTTAAAATTTATTTTTTAATTGACAAACAAAAATTATATATATTTATGGTGCATAATGTGATGTTTTGAAATACATATACACTATGGACTGGCTAAATTGACCTGATTAACATGGGTATTGTCTCATGTACTTATTTGTAAGTAAGTCTCATGTCTCATAAACTTATTCTCTTAGCAATCTGATATTGCACAATTTCTGACTGCATAATTTCTATATTGGCATTTAGAAAGCCCATTATAGTAGAAAGCTATTTTTCATATTGAGGTAAAATTATCTCCCCTTTAGTTTGCACCCTTTAGAAAACACACAGACATAAAAGTCTAATCCCTTTCCCATGTGACAACCTTTTAAAAACGTGTAGAGGCAGCTATCCTGTCATTTTCTAGTTGTGTGTCAGAGACATTATGGAAGTCACTCTTCTGACATGCTGGATGAATTCAACTAGTTAATGTGCCTCTTAACATGTGGCAGAATGGGCTGTACTTTTTTAGTTGGAAAAGTAGAGAGGGACTCTTATTTCCTGTGTCCTAGACATCATACTTATATTGGTGTTTTTTAGACAAGGAGTAGATTTTTGAGATAATGTATTCACTAATCTGTTTTAAGCTTTCCAGAAGTTCTCAGCAGCCCTGGCTGCTCATTAGAGTCACCTGAAATTGTTCAAAACAAAACAAAACAACCTACTCCATCCCAGCCCAATGGATTCAGAACCACTGCATTAACTAAAACCTTTAAGTTAGTGGTTTTAAACCGTGGCCATACATTAGAAACATCTGGGGAGCTTTTAAAGCCATCGGCCCTCACCACAAAACGATGAAATCAGAACCTCTGGGGGCAGGACCAGGGATGACCATTTTTTAAAGTTCCCTTGGATGATTAAAATGAGCTATCAAGGCCGATGACTACTGCGTTAAGCTACTTTCTGCTAAGCCATATATTTCTTCATCCTATTCTTTTGCAGTTGATTTTTGGACCTAAATGTAATAATTTGCTATTTTAATTCTCATTAAAGTTGCCTTTCAATCCTTTTAGCTTCTGTTTTCATCAGTCATTATCTTATTGAACCTCCTCAGTTTTGTTCTAAAATGAAAATTTAATGAACATCCGAATCAGTATTTTTCATATTTTTACTGATGTTTCCTTGCATTGCATCTAAAAATCTCACTGCCTCCATGCCTAACTTTCTGAGGTATCCCTTAGTGGAAGATTCCTTTCCCCTCTCTCCAGTTAGAAGTTCCTAACATGAAGCAAAATTTATACCTCCTCTCTCTCCCCATCAGAGGAGATGATTTTAGCAAATATCACAATTGTCTGACTTATGTAAACTTTTAATTTTTAAATAAACAAGTATTTTATAATATTGAATGAGCTCTTTCAAAATAATACCTGTAATTGTGACAAACATGCCATACAAACGTTAAGATGTTAGTAATAAAGAAAAAGACAACTGCAAGCGGGGTATATGGGAATCCCTTCTACTCTCTTTGTATCTTTTCTGTAAATCTAAAACTATTCTAAAATGAAAAGCTTATTTTTATTTACAAAAACAACCACAAGATTCCAATGTGAATCTCCTTCCCTCAAACCCGGTTGCATTTGAGAATTGGTGATGCATATCTTGTAATAAATAGTGCTCAAGATCTCTGGTACACATCTAGACAGTGGTTATGGTCAGGCATTGAAGTCAGGCAGGCCTGGCGTCAATTTCTGGGTCTCGTCCTGTCTAGTTGTCTGATTTAGGTTGATTAGCTTATTTCTCTGAACTTTATTACCCAATAAATAAATAAAAATGTTAATAGCTGAGAATTAAATAATCTAAGATACATAAAGTACTTAATTCAGTGTCTGGCACATAGTGAAATAATAATTATTAATATTATCTGTCTAGGGATGTAACTCAGTGACAGAGTGCTTGCATAGTATACTTGAAGTCCTGGGTTCAATCCCCAGCACTGCAAAAAAAAAAAAAAGAGAAAAGAACAGTACATCTATATCTATATATGTATATATATGTACACACACATAATCATCCATATTATCTTATCCTGAAGTTAAAAATCAGTTAACTGTAACATGATCTGGCCCACATTTCTTGATCTTGTTCATGTGCATATCATGGCTAGTTTTGCAATATGAAGGAAAATAAAGGATACCTCTCCCCCATCAGTTGGTCAATGAAAAAAAGATTTCAAGGGCTCTGGGATCAGACAGATCTGAGGAAAAGATGTCGTCAGAAAACCTGACTGAATATCCTGCCCCTCTCCTTTGTAACCTCCAAGCCCAAAGGCAAGTTATTTAGCACCCTGAGAATTGTCTCATCTGCAAAAAATAATGACAAAACAGTATTGGCCACAGTACCCCAGAGTATCCTGATGAAGATCCACATGGAATAAATCTATAAAGTTGCATTGAACTATTGAAATCATTGATATATTTAACATAGACTATGACTAATTATTATTATTTGTTATTAAAGGACCTTTATTTTTTCCAACTAATCCTTCAATTCTGGTTCCTCCAACCCCAATTGCTCACAAGCAATGGGCTTAAGAATCTTTAATAAAATTTTGATGAGGATTACTGCAAGCTCCTAGTTCTAGAGTTATTATAATTTATAGCCCTCTCCTTTTATTAAAAAAAACGATGACAGATTTTCCCAAGCTCTTGTTTTACAGCACCTCCTTTTATTCCAGAATCCCTTAATGGGAGCATGTTTGCAACTTTGTTCAATTTCAGAACATGTACTTAAACAAATCTAGGTGCCTGCAATTTACCTGCACTGCTGAGGAGTTATAATCTACTTTGCCTATGTTCTAACTAGAATTCTGCCTGCTCTTTTCATGGGCAATGCATAGAAAGAGCATCCTTGAGTGGTATGGTGGAACTTGAATATGAGGCCAGTTTGGGTTCACAAATAATTGAAAAGGAAGAAAACAATATAAACTATGTGGGGATGTCATTTTGGTGATATCAGTAGCTAACATCTATTGTGTCTATGCTCTGCGCCATTATATTATTTATACGTCATTCAGGTAAAGTATCAGTAGTATTCATTGAGATACTTGTTATTATTTATTAAAATTGCAATTGTGAGGCATTTGCCTTTATTAACACTTCTCTTATCTTTCTGAATCATCTTTTATTCTTTTTTTCCCTATATTTGAAAACTTCAGTTCTAAATAGTATCTTCAGCTGGGCATGGTGGCACATGCCTGTAATCCCAGTAGTTGGTAGGCTGAAACAGGAGGATTGCACATTTGAAGCCAGCCTCAGCAACTTAGTGAGGCTCTCAGCAACTTAGTGAGACCCTGTTTCAACATAAAATAGGTCTGGGTGTGTAGCTCAGAGATAGGATGCCTCTGCGTGTTCAATTGCCAGTACCACACCTCCACAAATAAATAAATAAAAATAAATAGCATCTCCACCCACCTCTTTCTTTCTGGGAAAACTGAACAATTTTTATTATTCTCTCAGAGTTCCTCAAATTTCTGTTCTAACAGCATATATTCCTATTGAGATTTTGGCCCCTAGTAACAGTTATTCAAGCCTCACTGAATTTATTATTTTAAATTTTATTTAGATTTAATTGTAGAGATCTTTAGTAAACATTAATAGATTAAAAATTTAGTGAGGTCATGATAAGAAAAACCTTTATTTAATAAGATATATAAATATATAAAAATTAACATTGTGGGTTTTTTTGTCTAAAAGGAAAAAGTAGAATGGTTTTAATGCTTCCAATAACTTAGCCTATGGCATTCTAACGTCCCTTCTGCATGCTGTTTTATAATCAAAGTGTGCTGACATGCAAAATCTCTGTAAAAAGAATCTCCTTTGCTGTACTGATATCAAAATTCTCCTTCCTGGTTAAAAAAATGTAGCATTCATTTAATATTTGCAATATTTTTTCTTATAATGATAAAAATTCAAGCTATCTTTTAAAAAATAAATTGTATTTAAAATACATAGAAGACTTTCCTTAGAGCTAGTCATGGTGGCGCATGCCTATAATCCTAGTACTTGGGAGGCTGAGACAGGAGGATCACAGGTTCAAGGACAGCCTCAGCAACGATGAAGAGAGACTCTCAGCATCCTAGTAAGACCCTGTTTCAAAACAAAATAAAAAGGGCTGGGGGGTGTAGCTTGGAGGTAGAATGCCCCTGGGTTCAATCCCCAGATCTCTTTCTCTCTCATAGACCCCCCCACACACACACACAGAGAAGACCCCTTAAGGAGACAAGAAGGGTAAGCACATACACTCATCCCCTGCAGTACACTAAGAGTTTAATTATGTGGCTCTTGCCTTTGCTCATACAGTTCACGCTCTTTTGGTAGAGGGAAACACTCATGACTGACCTACGACCAAAGGCAGAGGTTATCTGTTGTGTTACTGATTCATAAAAATTGGTTCCAACCTGATTAAACCTCTATCTCATGAATTAAAAAGTGTACACTGTTTTCCAGAAGGTAATCAGCTCCATCCGTGTAAATTATCTTCATAAACAACACTGGCCTCTGTTGGGGACTGAGGTCAGGATGAATCCTGTTGGTTGCTGAAAAAAAAAGTGCCTACTTCATTGGCCTTTGTCCAGGAAGATCTCAACTCACTTGGGATTTTTGTGGCTATTCATTGATAGGGGAGCTATAAATTTCTGAGGGCTCTAAGGATAAAAGTCTCTAGGTCTAGCCATGGACTTAAATGAACCCAAATTACAGCTCTAGAACTTGCCGTTTCTTCTGATGAAGTAAATTCAAGTGTTTCTCTTTTAATACTGTACTTTTCTAAAAGCAAAACATTTGTTAACATACACTATAAAAATAGTTGTGAATGATCTCTATTGTTCCATTTTTCAAGAGGCAGTGTGAGTGGAATATAAGATGGGGGAGCGAGGCGGGATGCAGGGGAAATATAAGTGCTGTGTGCATGCATGAAGTTATCACTTTGAACCTCACTGTGATGTACAATTATAATTCACCAATAAAAGTATTAAAATAATGTTTGGTTTCAATGATAAGAAATTGAGAGCAAAAAGAGAGTTGGTGAATTTCAACTACATTTTAAAGATAATTATTATATACAGAATACAAACACACATTCTTTGAAGTTTATCGGCATTATTTCCCAGCATGCATCATCTTGTTCAGATAATGCAATGGAACCTACTTGAATATATGGAAAATGTAATCTAAATGTTCATAGAAACTGTCAATATGTCCAAGTGGATGCAACTGCCACGTATTTTATACAAATTTTGTGTATTTGTTGCCAGTACAAAGCATGCTTTCTGCCACTGTCTGATCAGTCTTAGCCTGACCAGTAGGAACAACCTTGACAATACTTGGGCCATTTTTCTCAATGCCAACTGGTGGTCAACTGTGACCAAGACTGGGAGAGCCTCTGTTCTCAGAAGTTGAATCAAAAAACCTGGGATGTATTTAAATGATAAAAAGTTGATTCCAATAGCTGAACTAAAATACTAGCCAACATGGTCAAAAGGTGTGGTGGCGCATGCTTGTAATCCCAGTACTTTGGGAGGCGGAGACTGGAGGATCCGGGTTCGTGGCCAGCTTCATCCCTCTCTCTCTCTCTTTCTCTTTCTCTCTCTCCGTCTCTCTCTCTCTTTCTACCTAGTGAGGCCCTCTGAAACTTCGTGAGACCCGGTTTCAAAATAAAAGTATAAAAAAAAATAGGGCCGGGGGTGTAGCGCAGAGATAGAACGCCCCTGGGTTCAATCCCCGGTACTGAAAAAAAAAAAAGAGTGAAGTAATAGAGATGTATAAGCACTTATTCCTGCATTTATTCAAAGGGACTTAGAATATTATATTCTAAAAAATACCACAGGGTGAAATATTAATACAGAGAAAATAGAGAATAGCTCATTGATAGGTAATTTGACTTTGGAAGTATAGGTTTACTACATAATGACAATGAAAAGCCTTCTCAGAATCCCAAGGGAACACAATCTGCAGTGATCAGGAACTCGTGTCACAGATGTATGGGCCTATGAAAAAACAAAACAAAAAACAAAGAAACCCCTGTGTTCTATAGACCTTAAATGTATATTTGACTCAAATGTATAATGACTGTATATCTCATGAGTCAGTCAATATTTTATGAAATATCAATATTGTACATAAGGCAATAGGAGAAATAGTACAATAGAAAAATAACTCTTTTTCTCCTTCCTTTCTTCCCTCCCTTTCTCCCTCCTTCCTTTCCTTTCCTTCCTTCCTTCTTTCCTTTCCTTTCCTTTCCTTTCCTTTCCTTTCCTTTCCTTTCCTTTCCTTTTCTTTCCTTCCTTCTTTCTTGTGTGTGTTTAAATCATGAACTTTCAGTGGAGAGGATTTTTACTACTATTTTGAGAATGATACATTCCAACCATACACTCCAAACATCCTAATCCGTGCCTGAATATACAGACACCATTTTAAGGAAGAATAAATATGTTTTGCACATAATTTGTGTCTCTGAAATACCTTTTTGATCCCCAACTCCTTTTCTTGTCAAGACAGTGCAGCAGTGTTTGAAAGCATTGCCACGCCAACAGATGCTTAGAATCAAATGACTTAATAGGCATAACCTCCCCCCCCCAAATAACTGCAAAGCTTTGGTTTAGCCTTTTGCATACCTTGCATAGTTAATTAGCTAGGCCTTAATGTTTACATGCGATGAGAGTATCTACAGCTATAAACTACATAATTTATAATTGATGTAAATGGGTGTTATTATGTCAATTAGGCAGCTGTGTCCTCCACCTCTTGGTAAACAGCTATGAGTGATAAACTGAGTTTGCAGAGAGGTACCTTCGTTTCTTCAGAACAGATAAAAATAAATTACCTAGGCAGAGCAGGCTGTCCAATTGTTCTCTGGTGAGGTGGATAGAAACTCCAGACCCTTTCTCTTGACCTGTTGACTGTAGCAAACGGTCAATTTCGTCACGCAGTGCTTCCACAGCTTCTGGGTGCTGGAGAAGATAATACATTGCCCAGAACATAGCTGGAATAGTGTTTGCCACAGAGGCCCAGAGAAAGCCAAGATGATGTGCTGGGAGAAAATAAGTGAAAAGGAAGATTAATAGCGTTTATTACACTGATTAGATTTGCAGTGTGCTAATTAAAAGATGTTAGGACACAGACCCAGCCAAGGATCAGTGCATGCTAATGAGAACCAATAGGCTTCTGAAGTCTAATTTTCTGCTTAATGAGAATAGTTTAAAATGTAATGTGTGGGGGGGGGGGGCAGGGAGGTGGAGGATGAGATAAGAGGAGTAAATGCAGCTTAGTTATACTCTTTCTCATTATCATCATTAAGTATCTTGTTTTACCACCTCAGCAAAAAAAAAAAAATCAATTATCACAGAGGGTTGTTTCAGAGTAAAACATTTTATCATTAGCCAATTAGAAAGAGCATAAAAATTTTCAAGGTCGCCATTTTGTCTTTTTATTTCAAAGGTCTACTGTAAATTATTTTATTTTAGGCAAGTAATGGTTCAGAAGTTTCTTACCTCCTATTTCAAAGTCCTCACCCGCATAGTATTTCTCCAGGACATCTTGCCTTCTTTGCACAACTTCTGACTGCTCATGAATCTTAGCAATTTTTTCTGATGACAGACCTTTTATAAGTTTCTTCCGCAGAGACTTAACATTTCCCAGAAGCTCAATGGGTATGCCAGATATCAAGTATAAGAACTTGCTATCAAAATCTAAAAAATCGTCTCTTAGTTCACTGATGTTTATTTTCCTGTCACCAGTAGGAATTTTTCCATATATGGTTGTAAATGTGGTCTCAAATATTATTGAGCTGCAGAATGTTAATACTTGGGTCGTGTTCCAATTTGTGGTTTTTAATAGTTGGGGCTCAACTATTTGTTTTAGATTCTGCAACATGCTTTCCAAGAGGCTGTCCAAAGATTTGCCTTGCAAAAGTTGATAGGCATCATGAAGATCATGGTTCATGTCACCTTCGGTTACCAACTTCTTTATGGAGAATGCTTTTGATGCTATTCTGTTATAAAATTTTCGAAAGCTTAATTGTTGGTGATTTTTCAACACTATGGGGTACAGGAAAGGATCCAAAATAAATGTTATGTACTTCCCTAAAAAAGAAAAAAAGAATATGAATTCATCTGGTAGCAAAACAAGAACATATATCTTTTTTTTTTTTTTGCGGTACTGGGGATTGATAACCCAGGGGCATTCTACCTCCAAGCTACACCCCCAGCCCTCTTTTTTATTCTTTTTTTTCTTTTTTGCAGTATCGGGGATTAAACCCAGCGGCGTTCTACCTCCGCGCTACACCCCCAGCCCTATTTTTTACACTTTATTTTGAAACTAGGTCTCACGAAGTTGCGGAGGGCCTCACTAGGTAAAGAGAGAGAGAAAGAGAGAGAGAGAGAGAGAGAGAGAGAGAGAGAGAGACAGGGAGAGAGCTGAGGCTGGCCGCGAACCTGGATCCTCCGGTCTCAGCCTTCCAAGTACTGGGATTACAAGCGTGCGCCACCACGCCCGGCTAAGAACATATATCTTAACTTTGAAAATACTTTAATAGAATTAGAAAGACCTTATTAACAAAGACACAAAGTTCGATAAAAATCCATTTCATCTAGAGGTCAAATATATGCCTTGTTTAAAAATAGAAGATGGTGTAAAAAACTCTAGAAGCTTTAGAAACTCTAGAAGCTCTACAAGTCAAATATCTTGCAGTTCTTAAATGATCTTTTACATGGTTATGTATACTTCCAAATTTTAGTTTAACTAAAGTACCCAAACACTTAAATATCCTTTAAATATTCTCAGACTCCCTTGATATAAAGACTTCTCATTTTTCCCTCAATAAATCAAACAAAACAAACAAATCAGCAAGATGCCACTCCACTGCTGATTATTTTCACCTGATAAAGATCTTTTACACACTTGGTATCAGCTTTGGTCAGATACAATAATTTTAGTCGAAATAAATGACAATACCCTATGCAGTGGGCACTCACAAATAAGTGCTAAATTCAATGCAAGCAAGACAAAAAAACACCAATGCCAGCATTTTCTGTTTTTATAGATGAGAAAATAGTGGCTCAGAGATTCAGGAACCTGTTCAAGGTCATATGCTGACTTGTGATTGGTGCAGGATTCCAAACTAGAACCTACCCATTTAACAGTCCTTCCATCCTTTCATTCATGCATTCAGTCAACAATTACTGAGATCCAGACATTTGACTGGATCCTTTTCCTCTTGAGTGATAAAGATACAAAAATAAATCACTGTGTTGTATTGGATAGTGACATGGCAGAGGAAACCAGAAAGTGGACTTTGCTCTACCTTGCCTCCGATTATCAGCAAGAGTTGCTTGAGGTGAAAACATTTATCTTTTCCACATTATCAGTGCTGTCCAAGCTTATATGATTAAAATCTTGGGGTGCTTGTTAAAACTACAGATTTCTGCAAGATTCTGATTCGTAATGCCTGGAGGTGAGGCTTAAAAGTCTCTGTTCTTGACAAGACCCTCAAGTGATTCTTACAAGGAGATAGCCTTGAGGAACAGTTATGCCACAGTGTCTCACAAAACTGGCAAGGACCTTGGAGAGTTCCTAGCTCAATCCCTGTGGTTATGAGTTGAGAAAGCTGCAGAAGGACTAGAGTTCCTTCCCAGGCAACTGGCTTTTCCTCACACAGTGCTGGTTTCTTTATACTGGAGTGCTGTTTTAAGATTCATTTTAATTACGCTGGGCATGGTGGTGCACGTTTGTAATACCAGTACTTGGGAGTCTGAGACAGGATGGCAGGTTTGAGGCAGCCTCAAGCAACTTAGCGAGACCCTATCTCAAAATAAAAAAAAATAAAATAGGGCTGGGGGTGTAGCTCAGAGGCAGAATGCCCCCAGTACCAAAAAAAAAATCCTTCTACTTAGAAATATATTGTTATGTCGATAGCACTCAATAATGCCATTTAATAAATTTTCCTTATTATGTATATATGTCCAAATACATACATGAAGCTTAAATGATCCTAGAAATTTTGAAATCTAATTATTTGTCTCCAATCTCTCTCTCTCTCTCTCTCTCTCTCTCTCTCTCTCTCTTTTCCTCCCTCCATCCCTCCCTCCTTCCCACTTGTTATTTATGGTAACTCAAATGCCATTACAGAAATAAAATTCAATTTGATATAAGATATTTAGGATAAAGTTTTGAAATAATTTTCAACCAAATCCTAGAAATAGGATAAATGTATTTGTTTTACAATTTTAAGACAGTTTTAAGTTTTCAGTACTCATTAATATACATGTGTTGTGATTTATTTCTCTAAAAATTAATCATAAGACTTGAATTTTATTTACTTCATTTCCCCTTGATTCATTTAATAAGGACAGCCAGGTTAGATATTGACTACTCATTCTGGTCAGATACCAAAGCTGTCTTCTGTACACTTTTTTTTCTTTTCTTTTTCTTTTTTCTTTTTGTTTTTCTTTTTTCCCTAAGGAGATCAAAAAAGGACTCAACTGGGTTGGGGCATGCTTTATGACACCTGCTTTACCATGGCAGCTTAATTAAATAAAATTGCCAGCATCTTCCTGACAAATAATTGAAAAAAAAGTCAATTCTCTTATTTTGCATAGGATGTAATTTTAGGCAATGCTGTGTATTTTCCCAGGTGGTGATTCATACTTTTTTCCCTTTACTAAATGAGAGGATTTTGCTAAATATTTATATGATTGTTTTAAATTATTCCCTAAAGTCCAGAGAGTATATAAAAGGCTTAATTTATAAAACTATAATTTTTAGAGAATATTTTGAATTTTTTCCTACCAATTTTCTACATTCATCTATATCTAAATGGAAAGATAAAAATATAATCAGACTGGACAGCATGAGCTACCATGTTATTGGGCCTCCTGAAATAGAGGCTGGATATATGGGAGGATTTTTGTTTTGTTTACAATTCATTAGAAATATATACATTCATTCATATTATCTACCTATTATCTATCTCTCTGTCTGCTTCCATTGGAAGAAAATATGAGGTTCATTTCAAATATAAGGAATAAATATTGAATGTGAAAAATTTGTTGAGGTTACTAACCAATTATTTACATTTTTTAAAGTCAGTTGTTTATGTTAGATTCTTTTGAAAAATCATTACCAATTAGTTTGTAGCAATTTTAAA
This sequence comes from Glis glis, assembly GCA_004027185.1. Classification (NCBI taxonomy): domain Eukaryota; kingdom Metazoa; phylum Chordata; class Mammalia; order Rodentia; family Gliridae; genus Glis; species Glis glis. The sequence goes on along the minus strand of PVJS01000563.1, from coordinate 23,679 downwards.
ATAAAATACTCAATGCTTAGTCCTCTCGGGGCTTTTTGTGTCCTAGGGTCTGTATTTTCTCTTTCTCATTCTTATTTTGATTTTCTTCAACATCAAGGCACTACTTTCTGCCTTCTACCTTTCTGATTAAGATGTGGGTTGCTTTAGAAGTAGACATTTTGATTTTCTGGATTTTACTTTTCAAGTGGGTTTGGAAGTACTAATAACCCCGGAGATGTTAACTGGCTTTCCAACTTTTAATCTTCAGTATAAACAATTTAAGCTAAGTTTTCCAAAATTAATATTAATTTAAACCATCTGTCCACCATCTGCTAATGTGAGATGCAAAACCAGAGTTTCTTTGTGATCTTTAATCAGACAGTTAAGAAAACACATATACATTCATAAAATGAATTTAAATTTCCTAACAAAGGAAATCTTCTGAAAAGTTATTTTGAAAGCTATATATTCTTGGAGCAAAATTAACTTTTGCCCCAGCATGATTTTATGTAAATGAATGCCACGTGTCAACAGGCAAGTTGACTAGTTCACAAAGATCACAAGGTAGAAAGACTATCCTTTGCCATGTTTCCCAATGAGAAGATGGTGCTGTCAGTAATTGATATGAAATATTGATTTAAAGAATTTCAGAGTTTGCATTTGTCTAAAATATAAATGTCAAAATGGGGCCCCTGTCTGCAAAAATACAATATCAAATCATTCTTTTGAACACTAAATTTGAAACGGGGCCAAATTTGTTAATATCTTCCTTGCCAATTATTTCATTCTCTTCCCTTTTACAGAGTCAAATGGGCCTTTTAAGACATTAATTAATTCTAGCATTCTTGTATAACCTGTCTGTGTTCCTTCACTAACTCAAAGGCCTCTTTCCTTCCTTCAGAACTAGTCTTCTAGGAGGGTAAAGCCACATGATTCAAAGTATGTTGATAAGTGTATTTTTTAAATATCAGCTATTTGGCCCTGATATATTATATATAAGAATTTTGACATCTGGATCATTATAAATTGAATTTGGGTGTTTTCATGTCTGATACTCGGTGCTATATGGAGATATAGCCATGGGAATATAAGACAACTATTTGGCTGCTTGCACTAGCTATACCCAGCTAAGAAATATGAGATAAATTTTAATCTTAAAGAAATTTGCCGTAATTATAAGTCTTTAATCTCTGTGTTTAGCTGGTTCTTCAATAGATTTCTTTTTTTTTAAGTCTCAAGCCAAAAGAATCAGTTGGGAGAGTGGAATATGAGCCAGCCTCTTATCTTATGAGGATGACCACCTCTACGTGCTCCCCCTCTTGTTAGGGAGATTTCGCTAGCTGCTGACAATGATGTACAGTAGAGTTTCACTGGGGTGACATGCAGGGAAAACGATTCCACTGTAACACCACACAAAACCAATTAGAGAACTATTTTCTGCGACAGGTCACAAATTTATGTGGTTTCTCATGAAAAGATGTACCTTTTAATTTCTTTATTAAGATGACATCCATGTCCCTTGAGACTTTTGGGGATGACAATCATTTGCTCATCCAGCACAAACGTACCCTCACTGATGTCACATTATGGGACAATGGGGGAAGATTTTCTTCTTTGTTCTTCATTTTCTAAATGAGCTACTTTGCAAACCAGTCATTCAAACCATAGACATTAATGGGATTTCTCAACAGGAATTTACTCAAACTCTAGTAAGAAGTGGAAGGGAAGCCGGGCGTGGTGGTGCATGCTTGTAATCCCAGTATTTGGGAGGCTGAGACCAGAGGATCGGGGTTCGCGGCCAGCCTCAGCTACTTAGTGAGGCCCTCCGCAACTTAGTGAGACCCTGTTTCAAAATAAAGATTAAAAAACAGGGCTGAGGGTATAGCCCGGAGGTAGAATGCCCCTGAGTTCAATCCTGGGTACCACCAAAAAACAAAAACAAAACAAAACAAAAGAAGTGGACGGGAAGCAGTAGTACCTATTCCATTGTGGTTGTCTACCATTGAGTTAAAATATAACCATGGTTAAATGATTTAGACACTAGAAATTCAGCAACCTTCTCAGAATTCAAGATGAAGATACGAAGTGTCAACAAAAATTGGTTGTTTTTCTTTTGAAAAGTGATAAAGTTATTCAAATCTGCCACGAGGTTCTGCTGAATCATCTCAGGTAATTTTTGTATGATGTGTTAAAAAGGAAAAGCTGAACGTTTTCAATCATTTTTGTACCTACTCATTGGAAACATGAGCTTAAATATTTTTAAGTAAGAGTGATTTTTTTTTTTTGCAGCACTGGGAATGGAACCCAGGGGCATTCTACCTCTGAGCTATACCACCAGCCCTATTTTTTTATTCTTTATTTTGAAACAGGGTCTCACTAAGTTGCGGAGGGCCTCACTAAGTAGCTGAGGCTGGCCAAGAACCTGGATCCTCTGGTCTCAGCCTCCCAAGTACTGGGATTCCCATGTCCGGCTTAAGAGTGATTTTTTTTAAAGAAGCACCAGCTAGGTCCTTTATGTATATTATAGTATTCCATCAGCTCTGTAGTATTAGGAATTTTCCACATCAGATATTTATTGTGAATCAATCGGCGCTGAGCTGTGGACTAAATGTTGGTAAAAAAGGAGTTAACAGAATAATGAAGGGTGGCAGAGAAGTGAGTTAGCAATAAATTCACAATGTATTAGATGCTCTGACAGCAGTGATACTGGGAATAATTAGACCCTGGAGTCGAGGCTCCATTGTAGGGGGGATGGCCACAAAAAGGATGTGAGGAGGAAGGAATGTGTGACTATGGTCTCAAAAGAAGAGACAGTATCAATCAGAGAGAAGAGAATTCGGCCAGGAGCAGAGCAGGAGGAAGCACAGAGCACAGAGGCCATGTGTGTGAGCAGGGAATTCCCAACAGTGTGGTCTACTAACGGAACATCAAGCACAAGGCAAGCTTTAGCAGGGGGCAGGGTTGGAGAGGTAGGTGGGGGCTGGGTCTTGGTGACCCTTGTGAGGATTAAATTACAAATTACAAGTCCTCTTTTTCTAAGATGCATGATTTTTTCCATTTCAATTTTTCTGTAGTTAGAGTGCATGTAGTTATTATTGGAAGAGACTTGCCAGCTGCCTAGAGAAAGTTGTGATAAAACTAATACTGCCTGATCATGGGAGAACTCAACCATGTTGCTGAGGTAGTTCAGTTGGATCCTTTTTTAAAAAAAAAAGTAAATATCACATTAAAATGGATAGCACTGAAATTAAGTCATTGCATTTGTAAAAGGTTGCCTCTCATCCTTACTGTAATTATAGAAGCAGAAGCAGAAGATATAAGGGGTTGAGCTAAGAAAGAGGCATGCATAGGGAAGGTCTAGGTAGGGATGACTCAGAGTCCATGGAGGAAACAGAGAGGCCAGTGTCAAGGAGTCAAGTAGCAATAGAATGTGTCAAGAAGAAATAAGAGGTCAGTGATGTGAGTCTAGGTAGAGATGTCTAGTCAAGTGGACCCACGAATGAAAGAAAGTGAACAGTTTTACCAGAGACAGGTAAGAGCTGGGGCCTGGAACACACCCTCTTCCTGCCTCCCCCAGGTATCACCCAACTGGAAATCCAAGGGCAGAGGAATAGAGGTAAGTCAGCCTGCAGAGATCAGCCTTCAGGATATAGATAAGACTTAAAATTAAAGAAAGGGAACAGCTAGCCCAGGAGATAACTGATGTGGAGGACTATGGGTGAAGATGGCCACCATCAATGCCATCTGTCCCTACAGGAGCTCTGGTGCACTGTGACTCTCTGCTCCTCTTCTAGGTGGAGGGAGAATCTATTTCCCTGCCCTTGAACTTGGGCTGCACTGTGACCTGCTCTAACAGAATGTGTTGGAAGTGAGATTTTGCAACACCTGAGCCTAGGCTTCAAGAAACCTGACAGCTTTTCTTTTTGTTCTCTTGAAACACTAACTGCCAGGTAAGGAAGTTTTCCTGAGGATCGCATAGACAAGGAAGCCCGGCCAGCATGTTATGAGACCACTGTGGGCCTTCCAGTCACACATGTGACTCAGGTAAGACAAGTTGTGTCAAACCATTGCATTTTGGGGAGATGTGTTACACAGCAACAGATAATAGATACAGCTGGAAAACTTGGGCCTGGAAAGAGGAAGAGTTAAGAACATTTCAGGTTCTCCTCCAAAGCTATGATGTTTGGGGTATGTAATAATTTTACTGTTTGCTTGTTTTAGCAAACATTTTTATTGATGTTTGAAGTACAATGTACATTGTAAAGTAAAAAGTACAATCCAGACCAGTATTTTCTAGGGACTCAGGGACGGAGGAAGAGGAATGAGTATGTGGAACGCTGAAAATTTTTAGGACAGTGAAATCATTCACTGTCATAGGAGGTGGATCACATGACACATTTTTTGTTTGTTTCTTGTGGTACTGGGGATGGAACCCAGGGGCATTCTACCTTTGAGTTATACCCTCCAGCCATATTTTATTTTTTTATTTTGAATCAGGGTCTCACTAAGTTGCTGAGGGTCTTGCTAAGTTGCTGAGGCTGGCCTGGAACCTGTGATCCTCCTGTCTCAGCCTCCCAAGTATTGGGATTACAGGCATGTGCTACCACGCCTGGCATACATGATGGATTTTTGAAACCCCAAAGAATAATAGGAAAAGTAGGCAACCCTAATGTAAAAAATAAACCTTAAGTGATGTATCAATGTTCACTCATCAGTTGTAATGAATGTGTCACACTGACAGAAAATGTTAATAATTAGGGAAACTGTGATCAGGGTGGAGAGGGTGGTATATGCAAACTCTCTGAGCTATCTGCTAAATTTTCCATAAACCTAAAACTGCTCCTCAAAATAGAGGCATTAATTTTAAAAATTGCATTTTTGTTTTTACTCTTAAATCCAAGCCAAACCAAAACAAAATGATGAGTGATAGCAGGAGAGGGGTGTTCTCTAGGTACTATGGAGAAGGCTATGTAATTTTCTTTCTTCTTTCTCTTTCTTTCTTTCTTTCTTTCTTTCTTTCTTTCCTTTCTTTCTTTCTTTCTTTCTTTCTTTCTTTCTTTCTTTCTCTTTCTTCTTTCTTTCTCCCCTCCTCTCCCTCCTTCCCTTTTTTCTTTTTTTTTTTTTTTTTTTTTTGCACTGGGGATAAAACCCAGAACCCAGGGGACATTCTACCTCTGAGCTAAACTCCAGCCCTATTTTATTTTTTATTTTGAAACTGGGTCTTGCTAAGTTGCTGAGGATGGCCTTGAACCTGTGACCTTCCTGTCTCAACCTCTCAAGTACTGGGATTACAGGCATGTGCCACCACATTCAGTTTGTAATTTTTTTTAATGTGATGATGACTATACTTGAAAACATGGTACTTTTAGCATTAGCTCTACAAATAAAACAATGTTATATGAATATCCAACTTTCTGTTTGCAGAAAAATATGAAGTCATTAAAGAACAAGTGAGAAATTATAACATATGTAAGGTACTCATAGAAGAGCTTCTTACCCCCAAGGAGAACAGTGAAGATGTCACCATATTGCTTTTGAAGAGTTCTCATGTAGGCTAAGGGATCCTTGTGTAATTTCAGGGCCTCTCCAAGATAAGGAAGCCAGCCTTTTATCAATGGAGGCTCACCAGGTTGCCTACAAATAGAAAAAAGAGAGAGAGAAGAAAAAAAGAAAAGTTCAATCATTCTTATTTTAATGCATATGGGTTTTTATCCAGTCTAGAAATGGATTACAGGCTTGCACATTTCTGTGATTTCTTCTGTAACAATAGTCCTGTGTTGATTGAACTCCTCCAATAGGTGCTGTTCAATCCACAACTTTTGCTGTTTGAGAACTTTGTCTTGCCAGGCATGAATGGCTGCTTGCCAGCTAAGTCACAACCTGTTTTATGTATTTCATGTTCAATTTTCCACCATCCTATGTAGGCACCTAGAGAGTCTGTGACTAAGAGGACCTTTAGGAAACCAAATCAACTGTTGAGTGTAACTTACACTCAACAGTGAAATGATCAGTTTGGTTTAGTACCAACCAAAACCAAATGGCCAGCTCCTCATGCTTTGGTCTTCCACAAGTTGTCTCATAAACACTGCCTGATCAACTTGGCCAATGAACCCAGACTTACTTTTGACTAAGTTGTGGTCACCTCCCATGAGCTCGGGGAGAGATAGTCCTAATGTAACATCCAGTTAAGCAGCTTGTAGCAAATCATGTAAATAACACAGCACACTTCATTTGTTATTTTGTTTTACATTAGCACTATGTGTTTATATGTGTGTATCCAGACCAACTAACCCCGAGCTCATTTTAAATTTCAACCCATTCAGGTTTTTAGGTTTTTCTACAAATAGAAGGGATGCATTTTTTTAATCTTAAGAAATCTTCAATGATTTTCTGGTTCATTAAAGCTTTAGGGGGATGATTCATTAAGGGATGTGAAGTTTTCCAAACCACTTATGCGCACTTAACACACTAAATGGGGTGTGTGTGTTCTTTAGCAAGAACAAGTGATATTAAAGTACTTATTATGCAATTTTTCACTGAGTTGATTGATCAAAAAGCTTAGAACTAGACGGCACCTTGGGGGCTTTAGTGCAATCTGTCATTTTTACAGGTAAAGGGATCTCAGGTTTGAGAGGTCAACAAACTTGCCTAAAGTCATGAAACTACTTAAGAGCAAGCTGTGCACCAGGATGTAAGTCCTGGAAACCCACAGCGATACTAGAAGCTCCCTAGGAACATTAGAGCGTCAATCTGTGAACTTGGTAAAAAAAACCATCAAAGCAGCTCCCTGCCTGAACTGACAGACACATGCAGTAAACATTAGGCCCCTGTGAATCCGAGAGCTCTTGCTGTGCTCTGGGTGTTAGATGTCAGTAGTTTAGTTGCCAAAGGAGAGCTCTTTGTTATCAGATGTCAATTAGACTGGGACTGAATAATCAGAAGAGGGACAATTAATAATCTTGAGAAATATGTTATGCTGTTGAAAACAACAGAAACCTCACCATGATTTCCACAAGGTATATATTTTGATTCATTCTTTTATGAACTTTGAAAAGTTGAAATTACAAGGGACTATGAGTATTTGTTAAATTTCATTAATAATGTGACTTTTTTAAACATATGAAGCATCCCTTAAATTACTATGAATTAAATAACAAATTTCTTCTTTGTTGATCTCTGATCCCAGCAAATTTTTATTTGAAAATTTCTTTCTAGTCATTTATTTGGTGAACTCAATCCCATTCTAAGTGAAAAACAAAAAACAAACAAACAAAAATGTCATTTTTATCCTCAGAGGGATTAAAACAAATATTCAAAGGAACTCTGATTCCCTAGTCCATCTGTGAGATGACTTATATTACATGCAGCCCACTTTGATTAATCACAAGATATTACCAGCTTGGATCTAATCAAAGATCAAGATTATGATCACACCAGCATGGATTTGCTGGATTAACCCTATCAGAAACTTGCATTTTCCCACAATCAACATGGGAGAATGAAACTTAAAACAGAAATGACAAATATTTCAGGGGAAAATGAAAATAAATTAGAGTTGTGATAGAATTCAAGAAAAGATTTTGCTTTCTCTTTTTAGAAGACAGTTTGTTAATGCTAATTTACAAAATAGATGCTGCTGTTTAAGAACATATAATTAGAAACAGGAAAACAAGAAGCATTGCATAGAAACATGGACCTTATTTTTCATATTTTATTCCCATTATTTTCTTGAAGACAGTCTTTAGCAATGAAAACTTGCTTTCATAGAAATATAGGAAAACCTAACAAACATTGTAATAGTTGTTTTTATGTCCAAAGACTAACCAAGAGACTGAACACATATGATTAAAAATCAGGGTTCATAAGTCAGAAGTTGTCATAGCCCACATGCTACCTATCTGTGACCCTTTGTATTTGTAAGGGGTTCACTTCACACAATTTCTTCTCAAAATTTCAACTCTTTTCCTTGATCTACTTTTACTGTGTTTGGTTTACTGCTGCTTGAATATTGCATTGTGACAAAGACTTAGAAAGGCTTTATTGTCGTATTCTAATTTCATGTAGCCAATGTCATTCTCTCTGCTGTCATTCAGTCAAAAGCTGGATTCTTCATGGAGCTCCCACCCACAGCAGGAGAGGACGGGGCTGTGAAATCCAGGGGAATATTAACATTCAGAGTTCTGGAAGCACATTAGGAAGCCAGTTTACTGTTACAAAGATGAGAGGGTCATCATTTCTTACAGCTGTGTTTATTTTGGCAGTTGTAAGCTTAAGACTATTAAACATCATGTCACAACTATGCATAGTTTCAGGGAAAAAATATAGTGCTAGTTCAACTTATGACCCACTGAAGACAGATAACAGAAATCTGTCTTCATCAGTATATTTGTAAAAATTATTTAGAGAGGAAAGACATCATCATAATGATCCAGAAAGGCCTGTTGACACATGGCACAGTGCAAATACCACTATTTGTCTTCCTCATGCTCTACGACTTTGCGAATGAAATACTGATGGCCCACTGCCGAGTGAGAATACAGGATGCTTAGTGCTTCCTGGGGATAATCAAATTCCAAAGTTTAAAAGAAATTTATCCTAAAGTAATGATGGGTAGTTAAGAAAATCTATGGTCCGTACCCTCTCTTAATGTCACAATAACAATACACACTTCCTCAAATCTTCTCATTAGTATTTAAGGGACTACATGGACACATCAAAGAAATAACATAAACTAGTATATTAGTGTTCTCAAAAATTCATCCTAAGTTCTGTGTATACACCATCGCATCAGCACACATAATTTTTTCTGTAGATGTTGTAGGGCAAATCTTATAGTGGATGCAAAATATCAATTACATCTAAGTTTATCTGGAAGTAAAAATTGGGGAAGAATCTAAATATATAAAATAGCTATAAAATATAAAAGATATTTAAGGATAATAGGTATGCCACCGCACCCAGCTGTCAACTGATCTTTGACAAAGTAGCAAAGACAATTCGATGGAGAAAGGGCAGTCTTATCAACAAATGTGATGATAACTGGGCATCTACATGCAAAAAAGTGCATTGGGACAATTTTTGTAATTTTTACAAAAATGAACTCAAAATGGATCAGAGACATAACTGTAAAATGCAAAACTATAAAACCCTTAGAAGATAACATGGGAGAAAATGTAGGTGACCTTAGGTTTGGTGATAATATTGTTAGACACAATAACAATGGTTGGAATCATTTTCAGACAAATCATTCAGGGCTCAAATATCCTTAAAAGACAAATGTCATTATAGTTTTCCAAACTAGAAATAGAAAGATCACTGAATCATACTACAGGTTTTAATTTTTAATAAGGTAAATATTGATAGATATCACCCACATAAGCACAAAGCTTTTTAGAGTCCTCAGTTATTTTTAAGTATGAATTATAGAAACAAAACAGTGAGAAAACCACTGTGACCCATCTCTTTCCTTGATGGATCCATTTCTTAATTCCAGGCACTGATACAAGTTGCTGGTTGGGCTGAGGTTTATGTTCTAGCTCAGGATGCTGGTTGTCAGTGACCTGAGGGACTTTGATCAAAGTTAGTTTCTTTTTTGAATTGTGGAGGTTTTTTTTTTTTTTGGTCTGTTTTATTTTTTTTTTCATTTTTTTCTTTACTTTTCTAAATATCACCCCTCCTTTCCATAGTGCTAGGACTTGAACCCAGGGACTCACTTGTGCCAGGCAAGCACTTTACCACTAAGTTGCATCCACCTGAGCTCTTATTTTCCTATTATTCCTTTTATTTTTCTTTATTGTTTTTCTCTCTTCTTTCTTATTTTTAAAAAATTAGTTCACTAGTATTTGTTTTGTTCATCTTAATTTGTGTTTGTCATTGTGTTTTGATTTTATTATAAAGAGAAGTTTTTCAGGTGGGTTTTAAAACTGATTTTAAGATGATTCTGGGACACCTTTTCTCTAAACCCAGCAGTAAGTGCACTAAGCTTCAGGGCTTCTTTGCTATGTCTACTGAGGAAGAGACATTGCTCAAAACTGACTTCTCAGGACCATTGGAAAGAGTACCCCTTGTCAACTTGGTCTAGCACATTCTGACTGGGCAAGAGATGGTCATGAAGGTCATTAACAAGAATCAGAAGAACTCTTCCAGCCTCTAGAGACTATTCTGCAAAATCAAGTAATTACCCAACTTTGTGGAATTATTTGAAGTAACGAAAACTGAAGAAACACCTTGCTGTGTCCTGGAGTGTGCTAGAAGAGAGGTGTTCAATTACTGAGTGGAACATGGCAGCATAGAAGAGAAGGAGACCCAGTGCAAAATCTACCACATGGTGCCTGCTGCCACCGGAAGGGTGTTGTCCACAGGGACCTAAAGGCAGAAAACCTGCTTTTGGAGGCTTGTTATTGTTTGGTTCCGGAGTGTCCCCCAAAGGTTCATGTGCTGAAGACCTACCTGGTCCCCAGCTGGTAACGCTATTGGGAGGTGGTGGAAACTATAGGAGGTAAGGACTAGTTAGAGGAAGTAGGTCACTGGGGTATGGTCTTTGCTCCACCACATGCTCTTGCCATATTGTTCTGCCTCACCACAGGTCCACAGCAATAGGACCAAGTGACCCTGGACTGGAAGCTCTGAAACTGAGCCAAAATAAGTCTTTCCTCCTTTCAGTTGATATTCTCAGATATTTTGTCACAGTGATGAAAGCTGACTAACACAGATGCTCTCATGAACATCAAGGTTGCAGACGTTGGCTTCAGCAACAAATTCACTTTGGGCAATAAGCTCGATACTTTGTGTGACAGGCAAGCCTCCTTGCACTGGCCCAGAACTCTTCCAGGGCAGAACAGTTGGTCCTGCAGTGGATGTGTGGAGAACAGGGATCATCCTCCATACAGTGTGGAGGGGATCACTGCTTTGTGATGGGCAGAACTCAGAGTTAGGGGAGCTGCACTCGGTAGACTATACCGTATTCTCTTCTACTGGTCTATGGAGTGTGAAAACCTGCTCTAGGAACTTCTCATCCTCAGCCCCAGTAACAGAGACATTTTAGAGCAAATCATGAAAGTCCCATGGGTGAATGCAGCTCATGAAGATGAGGAATGAAAGCCTTATGTGGGACCACTGCCTAGCTATGAGGACCCTGGAGGGTTGAGTTGATGGGCCTCAGTGTGAAGGGGTGGTGTGAAGCAATGGCATGAAGGCTGTGAAGGCTGTCCGCCCTGATTCTGTGTACGCAGGTGGAAGCACCTGGGGGTGCTGCATGGTACCCACTTGCAGAGTCCAGCAGCATTTACTTCTCAAGAAATTTGTTCACAATATGCTTTTAAGTGAATACGGAATTATCTCAGACAACATTCTCACTGCTATAATCCAAAACAACTGACCACACAATTTAGAGAAAGGAAGATTTATTTGCTCAAAGTTTTTTTGGAGATTCAGGGTTCAGTCCATGTGAGGCCAATGTCTGGAGCTCAGGGCATGGTGGCAGGATGCAGACAAAGGGAGAGTGCAGGGGCTCTGCTCCTCACATCGCGGAGGCCAGAAGTAGAGAGCGCAAGCAAGGGATCAGGGACCATATACAATCTCCAAGGCCACATCCTGAGGGACCCACCTTCTCCAGTCACACCCCACTTGCCTAGATTACCACCCAATAAATCCATTATCCACTGATGAGATTACAGCCCTCATGATTTAATTACATAAACTCTGAACATTAATACATGAGCTCTTCAGGGGACATTCTATATCTAACCATAACAAGCAATAAGTAACCATAGTCACAACCACATAGTGCCATTTCCCTTAAAAAATATGGCAATAGAAATGCAAAGAGAAAGGTCTGGTATACTGTACATTAGATATTGGTAATTACTTCTGGGTGATGAGATTAAGGGGCTTTGGTCATTGATATCTTCTAATTTGGACATGACACAGACATATTGTTCTTGAAGTGTAGTTGTCACTAATTTTATAAAAATGACTCTCATCTTAGGTTGTCAGATGCTTTCTCATGATGAGATTGAGGTCATACCTTTTGGAAAAGGATTCTACAGAAGTGATATGACTTTTTTCAGAGTATGGCTGTTTTATATAATAAGGAAATGCTATTTTAGGGTTTAAAGTGAAATACATGTTCAGAAGGTATTGTCGTCTTTAAAAAATGTGGATTGCAAAAAACCACACTCTTCACATGAGTTGAAGGCTGATTCTAAAGATGAGTTCAACATTTCTAAAGTGGTTGAGTACAGAAAAAAACCTAAATTTTGCAAGAAGGACAACCAGCCGCACTGTGAGGATAAAGGGCAGATGTTGGGGTCAGATGCTATAATCATATAATGTGTGGGCATCCGGTGCTACCCAGGGAAACCCTATTACTTTCAGCAGGATTCAGATCACATGCTAATGAGGCAGGCAAAGTGGGTTTCTATGGCAGCTCTGGTAGGGAGTAATGCTCCTCACAGCTGGGGTGAATGTTGGACAGCGACAACTGAAATTTCTGAATGTCTCTCCAAGGTTCTCCTTCAGAGAAAGAAACCTGTGACACAGAACACACAGTCTCCACTCCCTTTCAAAACCCTATTGCATCTCACTAATACAGTTAGGGAACAGGATAGTTTTCCCCCTTGCATATGATAAATCCCATATTCTTTAGCACTCTTGATTCATATGTTGAACATAAGTGATCTGCTTAATATTTGTTGACTACACAAATCAGACCTACTATAATCTGTTTTCAGGATGGATATTAATCCAACTCTCTCTAGAAAAATTATGCAATTCATTACCATAAGTAATCTCTATTGTACCTTGTGCTTAACCTTCATTGTTTTCCTCAAGTCCTATAATCTTGCAAATCCACTAGTGGTATGTGATCAGCATCTGGTGTTCATACAAATTCTGCCTCCTAACAACAAATGAAAATCCTTGGATAAAAATGTCACTTTCCAGGCTATCAATGATTTGACTCTCTGCTCTTTAGTGACTTCCGTACCCTTTTAGAAGGGTTTGTCATAATAAATAAGGCATTTACTCTTGAAAGGTTTTGTCTCTATCAGATGGCAGTTGACTTGAAACTTGATTTAGTTTCCCTGTAGCAAAGATATTCACTGTTTAAGTACTTTTGATCCAGGCCTTAAATGCAATGGCAATGTAAAAGCAAGCAATACTGAATGGTCACAAATTTCTCTATTACTGGCATGGAATCAGAGCAAAGCCAACACAAATATGACCAACTCTATCTTCACACCCCAGAACATAATGCTGCAAGCCATACACCAGCTGAATCTTGAGCCATCAGTTAATCTGTGCAGTTTTGTGATCCAAATAATACTGTCTGTAGAATGTGCCTTGTCAACTAGATTCCATTAGCAGATTTATACTAATGCCTTGATCAAGTGAGTGATTTGCAAATGCTTTTTTGGATAAGAAGTGAAACCACATCAATGTAGGATTTCACTCAGAGAAGTGTATGATTGCGCTATTGTTTTTTAAGTGGGGGAGGTGCCTAGGTTGGCACCATGGAAATAATACCAAGGTGCGTATTTTTTAAATATCATTTAAAACTTAATTGAGTCTCAAGCAATGAAACAATGAATGACAACACACTGGAGTCTGTTTCTTTATAAACATGACCCTGGATATTAGGGCGTAGTTCAAGGCTTCCTCCTTTTTCCTGTACATTACTACAACAGCCCAATGGCCTCTTTCTTTCTTTCTTTTTTTAATTCTAGTCATTAATTTACGTTGGTTTTGTTAAGTTACATTTTTAAAAGTTTTTATTGGTGCACTGAATGCATACATCATAATGAAGTTCAGAGTGATAGAGACATACATCCACACAGCACTTTCTCCCAGGTCCCACCCTACTCCCTTCCCTTCCCCGTACCTGATATTGGAATTGGCATTGGTAATTTTGTACAGGTACCTTGTGTTAAGTGAAGTGCTTCCTTCATCAAATCTCCCTCCTCTCACCTGCCTCCTTCCACTAGACCCCTCCATCACTCCGCTGGGGTTTCTCCTCCTTTGTCTGGAGTCCCTTTTGTATCCCAATTTCTCTCTAGCTTCCACATATGAGGGAAAACATATTACTCTTCATTTTTTGTGACTGGATGATCTCAACACAATATTCTCTTAATTCCATCCATTTTCCTGCAAACAACATAATTTTGTTCTTTTTCAAGGCTGAGTAGAACTCCACTGTGTATATATCCCATAATTTCATAACCCACTCATCTGCTGATGGACACCTAGGCTGCTTTCATAATGGTCAAGGTCACCAAGCTGGTGGTTAGCAAAGGCTGCGATCTGAGCCACAGGGTGCATCTGCAGTGCCCCAGTTCCATGTGGTGAGAGGAATCAGGGGGCCATTGGCCCAGCTTGGTGACTTTGACCAGTTTACTTATTTTTTGCCTGTTTCCTCATCTGTAAAATACTACCTACTACTGTACTTTCCTTTCGTGAGAACTATATCACAGTTGATAAATGTACAGGATTGAATGCAGTACCTTGTGCATGATAAGCACTCAAAATGTTAGCAGCTATTGTTCATATATTCCTCATTATTATTATGTCAACAATGTTACCCGTGATCATCTGAAATACAATCTCATCAGAGCTCTCTTCTGACATGCCAAGAAGTTTTCAATAAAGTACCAGCTTTTAAGATTTTTTTTATTTGCTTGAACACTTCTTTTATTTTGCTAATTTAGATTTTAGTTTAGGGCTGCCATTTTTGATTTGTGGGTCAAGGAATGAAACACCAGAATGACCTGCCCACTTCGAAAGGAATGAAAACATCTCAGGCTTTGTATTCCGAGTGAACACACTACAAGAGGAATAGAATTGGCTTATGAAGCCACTGGATTGTAGAAGAAAGCCAGTCAGAAATGTTTAAATGGCCCAGACAATTGTAAAAGAGGGAAATCGATTCATAATAGAAAGTTATTTCAACTCCTTAATTAAAATAGAAAGCCGTGCAACTGAATGTGTAATTTCTGAGATGATCAGTTTCTCATTTATTTTACAGATGGGATTTGATTTGACTCCATGGAAATGATATCAATCCCATTAACTCATCATTTCTTACATTTGATTAAATCATTTGATTTTGAAATGCTTAATAAAAAATTAGAACCCAGAGTTTTGCGGAAACTAAATTATAATAGAAGACTAACCCAGAAGCCTCGGTGATGACAATATAGAGATCAATGCCAACGATGTATCAAATGACACTTCATCAACCCCAGTCAACGAGGAAATAAAGTCCCCAATGCTGCAGGCCAAAACTAATACCAAAATAATCAAACACAGCTTATCAGAATCGTGGGAAAGGTGACCCAAGGACACTCTGGTTTGCTGAGGTGGGGAGCTAATGGAGAGCCCCGAGAGCATTATTGCAACACCTGCTTTATGATATAATTCATAATCTTATTTTAATATGGAATAAGCTACTTAATGTACTAAAAGCTAATAATACCGTTATACTTTTCATACAGCATACACTACTGAAAAAGGCAATGTTTTGATGTTGTCATGAGTTACAGGGTTTTCCCAAAGATCAGTACCTAACTTTGGCTGGCAGTTTTAAGTCACTGGATAAGGAGAATATGGCTACTTAGGAAATCCACTGTCACCAATATTGGAACATGGAACATGGGAGGCATGACATCATGTTTACACACAGAATCACGAAAGGTTTTCAACTTCTAAAATTCAGAGATAAACTCTCACATATTTCTTGCATGAGCATGTTCTTTGCTCATGCTCGTCCATCTCACCTGCATCTTCCCACTTATCTGGGGAATCAATTTTCAGTATTTATGCAGTTGACATAATTCAGTATTCGATTGCTTTGTTTTTGTGTTTGCCTTGTTTTCTAATTACTCATTACTAGTTCTTATTGATCTTTTCCCACCCTCTCGAAATTTTCTATATGGTCACACATATGGTCCTGTAATTTTCATACAGCTCCTTTCCTATTTTTCACCGTTCTTTCTCTTGCTCTATTTATAAAGAGATTTTCTTGAATTTCTTCCTTCCACAGATTATTTTATTCTACTTTTAGATTTCTGATTTCCAATAGTTCTTTTGTGCTCTCTGGTGATATCTTATAAGAACTACATTCTGTTCTTCTTTTTAAATGGAATGTCTTCTCTTTCTATGACAATTAAATGTAGTTCTTTGGGATTTTTCTTCTGTTCTCTGAATTGTCTATTTCCTCCAAGTCTTTTTCTTTCCTATTCCCTTGTTATGCTTTCTCTCACAATGGGAGCTTTCCTCCATGTCTCATGATTCACAGCTTTCTTTCACATTTGAAGAAGGGCTCTGTGTGCGTTGGTGGGGCTGAGCCACTTGACGCTATGGTGGTTGGAAGGGGACCTAGCCATTCTGATAAACTAACTCTCTTTGCTAGGTACATTTTTTATGGATGACCCTGTAAATTTTTATTTTAATTTCACTTTGGGTACTTTAAGAATAGAACATGGTACACAAATATACGTAAGTATATTTCCTACAAAAAGTTAAATTGACCAATTTTGAATTTATTTTTATAGTTTTGGGAGACTGCTGCTAAAGTCATTTAGAGAACATTTGGAGATAAAATATATTTTAGTTTTGTTTGATTTGTGGAGATAAGAATAGACAGAAGATGTTAGGGAAGGTTGGCATCAGAAGTCAGGAAAGAGAGAAGAAAGGTGGCGCAGTTATGCAAGCTGTCAGTTAAAATTCCAGGTGGAAAGAGGGATTTCAACATTTCCTGATGTTGTTCCCAATTAATTACAACACTCCTGTAGGTGATATCAACTTTCAGTGACTGGGAAGATTGGGGGAAACTGGTAGGAATTTTAAACTCAGAGTAAATCAATATACTAAGTTTTCAAATGTGTTCCCATGCATTTGTATGTGGGTTTTAAACTGGGACTCAGAAAAAGTGATGCCAAAGTCAGTAATTTACTAATTCCTTCCACTAACCACTCCTCAGAAGGCAGATGCCTCACCTCATAGTAGGACAGAAAGGATTAAATATGCAAGGGCCCTAGAGTCTCTCTTCCAGTTCTTCAGATACTTAACTCTTCCCTGCTTGGAAATAGCTGATTCTGACAGTCTTATGCATCTATAGAACGTGATTTTTTTTATTCCCACAAAAATAGGACATGGACTAAGAGAAATATGACACAGACTAAAAAGCCACTGTTAGATTTACAAAGGACGATTCTGCCATTTTGAGAGCTTACAGATAAATTCTTATTTAGTGATTGTTAATGAACATTTAAAAGTTCACTCTGCTTCTTCCCAGAATTAAAAGGTCCATATTATTTTCACAAGATTTATTTCAAAGCATGAGTATGAAAGAAACAAGTAGTTTATTTATATTAAAATAGACAGGTGTTGGTGGCAGGGAATGTCCCCTAACATTTAGAATGAATACTCAGAGAAGTCTCACAATTCTGTAATAAAGAGATAATAAAAATGGGCAAAATCTTTGAATAAACCTTTGACTAAAGAAGATATACAAGCCGGGCGTGGTGGCGCACGCTTGTAATCCCAGTACTTTGGGAGGCAGAGACCGGAGGATCTGGGTTCGCGGCCAGCCTCAGCTCTCTCTCTGTCTCTCCCTCCCTCTCTCTCTCTCTCTCTCTCTCTCTCTACTTAGTGAGGTTTCCGCAACTTAGTGAGACCCAGTTTCAAAATAAAGTATAAAAAATAGGGCCGGGGGTATAGCGCGGAGGTAGAATGCCCCTGGGTTCAATCCCCGGTCTGCAAAAAAAAAAAAAAAAAAAAAAAGATATACAAATGGCTAATAAGAATATGAAAAGGTATTCAACATCATTAGTCTTTAAGGAAATGAAAATTAAAAATTAAAATGAGATACACCTACTAGACTGGCAAAAAAAAAATGAGTATACCAAATGTTACAAGGATAAGGAGGAACTGGAACTCTCATATACTGCTAGTAGGAATATACAGTAATACAATCAATTTAGAAAAAAGGTTAGCAGTTTCTTATAATGTTCAATATATACAAATATATTACCCACTGATTCCACTCTGATATCCAAGGGAAACACAAACATGTATCCGCACAAAGAATTGTATATGAATGCTCATAAAAGCACTAATCATGATAACCCAAACTAGAAAAACTTCAAATGTCTATTGTCTAGTGAATGGAAAAACAACATGTGGTGTGTCTATACAATGGAATATTATTCAGCAATAAAGAATAATTCACAAGTCACAGATACATGCAAAGGACATAGATAATTCTCAAAAGCATTATGCTAGGAGAAATACACCAGACGTATGATTCCATTTAAATGAAATGTCTAGAAAACATGAAAATAGAGGCAGGAGGCAGATTATTGCTCCTTGGGGTTGAGGTAAGAGCAAGGATTAAATGTAACCAGGCATAAGGAAGTTTGGAGGCTGATATATCAATTAACTAAAATGCATCAATTGAACATTTAAAAATGAATGAATTTCATGGCATGTGAATCATATCTCAAAAAATCAACTTAAACATAAGTCATGTTCTATAATTAATTTTATATTTAATTACTAGAAAAGTCTCTATATGAAATATATCACTGGAAAACTGTATTTAAATTTCTATTATTATGCAAAGAAAGAGCCAGGATCATTCCACTGAACTTCAACATTTTAG
This sequence comes from Glis glis, assembly GCA_004027185.1. Taxonomy (NCBI): domain Eukaryota; kingdom Metazoa; phylum Chordata; class Mammalia; order Rodentia; family Gliridae; genus Glis; species Glis glis. The sequence continues at coordinate 5,042 of PVJS01000563.1, read as the reverse complement.
ACACTGTTGGCAAAAGTCTTAAGATAAATTAATTTTAGATACTCTCGGCAATTTTCTATATGAAGAAACATTTTTATTTTCATGTTTTTCAATGAAAACTGTGTTTTTATGTTTTTGCTGAGCAATCTATATGCTTGTGCAAAAGCCCCTAAGTAGAACGGAGCCCTGAAACTAGAAGAGACTTAGGAGACTCATTAAGAACTCGTTGTGTGCTTTACAAATAAAGAAACAGAATCAGAGAAGTAAAATAAATTGCCCAAGATTGCACAGCAATAAAGCAGCTAGAAAGAATTTGGGCCAAGCCTCCTGACTCACAATCCAACGATTCATTTTCTGCACCACGCTGTCCAAGAAAGGACAGGCACATGCCATGGGTAAGGACATCTTGACTTTCTGAAATCTGATTTTCCTCTTTTCTGAAATGTTTTGCACTTGCAATGAGCCCAGAGGTGATAATCCTATAAAGTAAATAAACATAAGATGTTATCTCCCATAGGGTAACTTCTGTTTGTGGCTAAATGAGCCAAGATGAAGAAACACTTCAAATAAAAGACTCAGCTGGAATAACACAGCAAAGAGACTGCTTAGCTTGAAAGGGAGTCTGGCACGTCGCCACTGTGATTCATAAACTATAATGTAATAAACTTGTATGAACAAAAATCTAATTTCCATATTCAACACTGGTTACCTGAATGAGCCATATGAGAGCTAATTTTTGGAAACAACATTAATTCTCTGGAAACAAAACGAGCCACTTGATACCAGCCAGAATGTGGTAGCTGAAGGGTTTTCAAATCCTACATCCCATCAATACCTTTTGTCCATCTCTAGATTCCAAGAGGTATCCCTAGAAACTTCTGGAACTGAATCCTAGTCTGCTTTAATGTCTGTTTTTCAAATCACTTCTAGTTGATGAAAGTATAATCCAAAAATTAGGCATTGGAAAAAGAAGAAAATAAAGATAAGGACATCTGAGTGTCAGAAAATTTCAATTCTACCCACTTAGAGCGCTGTATTATTATTATTATTATTAGTAGTAGTAGTAGTAGTAGTAGTAGCAGTAGTAGTAGCAGTAGTAGTAGTAGTAGTAGTAGTAGTAGTATTTGTAGTGAAGTGACAAAGAGACAGAAGGATTTGTGGCACTAAAGTTTTTAGAGACCAGACATGGCAAATATTTACTCAAAAATCCTCAGGCAAACCAATTCTTACTAAAATCCCAAAGCCATACAAAGAAGATGAATAGGAAGGCTTGATATTCCTTAAGCATAAACTTTAATGGAACTAGCTTAGGAGCTGTGCTAGTCTGTGATAATTGTGTTCCTTTCTGGAGGCTCTTTCTTCTTCCTTGATGCCCCACTGAAGCTGTGAACCTGCATCTCCCACAATGGCAGATTCACAGTCCTGCGGGATGGACCGACATCCTTTCTCAACATGCCACTCACACATTATTTAATTTTGGTTATTGTCAAGTGATGTCTCCATAGCCCTTTGCTCATTTCTATCCCCACATCACTATAAAGTAGGAACTTAGAATACTTAAGTCACTGTCTTTTGCTCTTGCCAGCCTCAGCAACTTAGTGAGACCTTGTTTCAAAATAAAAAATAAAAAGGGCTGGAAGGGCTGGGGGTGTAGCTCAGAGATAGAAAGCTCCTGGGGTCAATCCCCAGTACCAAAAACAAAAAAAAAAAAAAAGAAAAAGAAAGGCTCTATCAATGATAGCTATTATTGTGAATCACATATAAACTAACCTGAAAATTAACAGATTACAACATTGAGATACAGAAATGCAGATAACTTGAAAACATCCTGAAATTACAAATACTCAAAACATAAATCTGGATCTCTTGACTCCTAGCCTTTCAGTTTTTTCAATCTTTTCAAATTACTTTTCTTTCCAAACTTTAGTCAGTCCATAGACCACTGGCAGAATGTTTCAGCCATATCCAGGAAACACCGGGCCACAATATTTTCTCAGTATGTTTTTTGACATGGGCTTATTTCTTTTAGATAAATTAATCGCTGTCATAAAGAAAAAGAGATGACAAAATATTGTTCAAGAAAACAGAGATGTGAATTTTGTATTTTAGAAAGATATTCATATAAAACAAATTAGTCACTATAAAAGGATAAGATTCAATTACCCAGAAAAGTAATAGATGAGAAATATACTAACTGTTAACACCCTCAATGAATGAGGAATACTCAAAGTAAAATTTATCACTTTAAGTTAAGATATAGTATGGCTGCTTTCTGGAAGACGGAACTATAATGAGGTACACTAATATTTTGGGAGTTTAAAACATGCACCCCGCATCCTAGTCTTGGAAGTGCCAGGCCATTAATTCTGCTTTCTTGTATTCATTAGAAACACACTAGCAAGTGCAGCTCACACACAAGGGGAGGGGTACATCTGAAGGCAGGTTGGGCAGGAGGCAAGGATCAGGACTGCTGGACTGCCTGAGATGTGTCTACCACACCGATCTGAGCGGCATCAGATTAGACTAAAGGGAGGAACCAGGAACTGGGAGCGGGACCTGCACACTACCGAGCAATATTCTGGAATCTGGACTATCATTTCAATTTTGGGTTCTTCCATGAGGAGAGAGGCTGGCTGGGAAGAGTGATGAGAAAATCACAAAGCTAATCAGTGAGAGGCTGCAAAAACACTCTGCCATTTGGAACAACTGAAGGGAAATGACAGAGGCCTGGAAATATGAAAGAAGATGCAAAATGACTCGAAGCTCTTCCATTTATTTTTATTTTTTTGTGGTAGTGGGGATTGAACCCAGGAGTGTTCTACCTCTGAGCTATACCCCCATCCCTTTTTTATTTTTTGTTTGGAAATAGGGTCTTGCTGGGTTGCTGAGATTCTCCTTATGTTGCTGAGGCTGTCCTGTAACCTGCGATCCTCCTGTCTCACCCTCCCAAGTCCTGGAATTATAGGTGTGCACCACCACACCCAGCTGGTTCTTCCATTTAAATGACAGCAGAATGCCATGCCCTGAAACTGCAACTTGCAGGATTCAGAGGAGCCTGGAGGATCCAGTCTGGATGGGAATTGCTGTTAATACAAGAGGAGATTGACAAATGTGCACACACAAGTCTCCCAGTGTGAGGGTGGCCCTTCCCGAGGACCAGGCGTGAGATCAAGCATCCTAAGTGTCTTATAGATTATAATTCTGACAAAATTAAATAGGCCTGTGTTTGGACAAGGGCAGCCGAATCTTCCAATAAGGCCACTTCAGTCTCCTTGAAACTTCAGTATCTGTCAGCCCCAGAACGCTGAGATGGTCCACTGCCATTTGTGTGCAAGTAGGCCAGGTTCAACTTTCCTTATTTTTCTTCCTGGGAACTAGAGATGCTGTGCCTTGCTTTCCTATCCTAGCGGAGCCAGAGCAACCAATCTCAGCCATATCCAGATAGTTTGCGCGGCTTAGGCTGATTTCTGCTAAACTGTTTAATGTCGCTAATAATCCTTTTAATATATTTAAATGTGTGTGGAGGGTAAAGGGGGACAGATCTGGTATAGATTGGGAGTTACGGCTCCTGCAGGACTTCTGTTAATTTGTTAAGTCCAACTGTGGTCTCCAGCACTTGTTCTAATTTTGTTGAACTCGCAGTAACCTCTTTTTTAAGCTGTGACACTCAACTGCAATGGCTCACTGATAGGGACATTTAGGGAATGTGGACCTGACTGTTCTGGAAGTATATGCTTCTAATGTGACATGCAGATTTTAGAAAAGTCAAGTTAACTACGGTCTAGACTTCTGTAGAGGAAAAAGCATATTGTAAAGCAAAGAATGCCAACAGAAAGAGTTTCTTCTACATTGGGTGAATCCCAAAACTATTGATCTTCACTTGTTCAGAGAGAGGGTCTTGCTCAGCTACCCAGGCTGGTCTCAAACTCTGGGGCTCCCGTGACCCTCTGCCTCCACATCTGGAGTATCTGGGACGAGGGGTGCATTGTCACACCTGCCTGTTTCATTCTTAAATATCTAATATCTGCACCCTTCAGCCCATCTTAGACATGGCCCTACCTCGCTCCTGGCTTGCTGGTCTGTTTTCAACACCCTCTTCATTCAATTCCTATACTCAAGTAATTCTGGAGGAAAGGCAACGTCAGAAATACCATCTTCCCAATACCCAGAATTCACTTCTTCTTCTTGTTCACCTATCATTTAAGACTGGCTTGGACAAACCTCTCCTTTTGAACATCTGGTTGCTCTTCCTCCCTCCACCCTCTTCTTGCTGGAAGAAGAGAACTTTGTAAATCGGTGTGAGGAGGCGGCTCCCTTACCTTATGAATGATGTTTACTTATAATGATAGTGAGAAATGATCTATGATTCGTTTTGTTCAGCTAATTGTTCTCTCGTGCCTGCTGATGCATCTTACGTGTACCTCTTAGCATAGGTTTTGTCACTTAAGTGCTGGAAAAAATGGTTATGTGAATGAATGACTAAACAAATGGAGGCTTTGCTCAGGAGCGCAGAGGTCTGAGTCAGCAGCAGTCATTTCTGAATCAGACTATAAACTGCTGAAATATGGTCCGCCATGACTCACTTTGCTTCTCCATTTCTGGGGAAGGCTTCCTCCATCTAAACACTGTTTTTTAAGAAGACGTGTTATATAGCTGATGAACTCTTCTAACTCCTGAAAGTTGCACATACAAAGGAAACATTCGTTAGGTCATCCCAACAGAATAATCCTTCAAATCCTGGCTTCTCTTTCTCTCTCTCTCACCTATCCTGTGTCAGCCCGCATCCAAACTACAAATAACACATAGTTCTGTCCACTAGCCAGGACAGAGAATGCGTGGAGACGGCCGTTCTCTTCATCCTTTCTCTGAGAACCAAGCACTTCATTTCTGTCCCCTTGAATCTAACAGTTCCATGTGTTTCTCTTGCCTAACCCCTGCTACCCAACCTTTCCCCAAGCTGCAGGGTACTCCTGAGTTGTCAGCCGCACTGTCCCTAGTGGAACCCACTCTGTCCCTCCAGCAGGCTTGGAAACACTACCAGCAGCAGGGCCACTTCACGATCC